>JAOXYJ010155276.1:0-10793 GCA_028566555.1 Lithophaga nigra
TACTTTAAGGTTAAGGTTAGACTTAGTGTATGTACTTCATGCATACAGTATGTCCTGATACACAGTTGCATCTGGCATAGAACTTCAGACATATTGAAGAATATTTATGGTACTTCGAATTATTGTGGCAGTATGCATTTCAAATGAGTTTGGAATGTCCATCTGCAAGATCAAGGTGACAAACAAATTTAGTTCGTACAGTATACATTACAATAAAAGTACCGCAACAATGAATTACATATTAAATTTTTATATATCTTTGTCTAAAATTATGGTGTCAGCCATCTCGGATCCCGTATTGGTTAAAACAACTTTGAGGACCACCAAAGGAACATTCCTACAAAGTAATTGTTCAATGGTCGTATGGTTTCTGATAGGAAGATCCTTGAAATTTCAATCAGAACAGATTAAAGTTGAATTTTCGATCGGCATATAAAATATAACTTTATAGAGGTCTCTCCGGGGAACTTTCTACCAAGTTTTCTTCCCATGTGTTATGTGGCTTCAGAGAAGAAGACTGAAATGTAAATAATCAAACGCGAATCGACGACGGAGGGTTATGTGTCGAGGTGAGGTAGAAAGGGCTACGTGTCATGTTAAGTTTCTTAAATCCTCTTCTTACTAATGAATATTTCATTTAATCTCTACAAATAAATTTCCCTTATTTTAACTACCTACAATGTCATCTACACGTATTGTATTCACAGACTTAAACAACAGTATAACGGTATTCGATCCATGATATTGACAACGTGATTCTAGAAAAAAATGGATACAGTCCATTACAGGTACCGTCTAAAATGTCAGAGGGTCGACTGTTATCTTTATCCAATATCAGCATCATCATCAACATCTTTTGAATCTATGATAATCCAATCGTTCCATAATTCAATTTCTGTCAGTCAAGACGTTGCTTACAGTGGTGTCATTGGAAAATATGATATAATGGAGATTTGAATATCGTAAAGGAAAAATATCGAAAAGTGAAATATTTCAATAACTCCTATGACAAGAAATCATAGAGTCACATTTTTACTTCCGATAATAAAAAAAGGATTTGCGATTTCTGTTATTCGATAGATTTCTAGACAATAAAACAAACAAACAAACAAACAAAACAAAAACAAAAACAAACTTATGCCACCATTGATATGATAGGAGGGATATTGGACAAACACACAAAAGCATAAAAACAACAACAAAAGATACTATAATTTCAGAAACCCCTTGCTATATTGCCAACAATATATGACAATACAGAAATATATCTAGGAAGAGGTAGACACGTTTACATTGTGTGCATTGACGAGCGAACTTAATATAAAAGTTTTTTAAGCATATACTTGGTTTTCATGGTTTTCAAATTGCATCAACATTATAACATAATAATTATTATTATTAGACACTGGTTCTAACTATATTTCCCGGAACTTACAACTGGGTATGAACTAACTCCTACAATGCCACAGAGCATCAAGCACACGAATGAGAAAGATATATTGCTATGACGTTTGCAGTCAATTTCAGCTGTTTAAGTTATCTACTGAAATATAGTTGAGTGCAGACATAACTTCTCACCTAGTTAACTTAGAACAGCTCTACTGACTGCTCTAAGTTAACTTTGAACAGTTTTGCTGACTGCTCTAAGTTAACTTAGAACAGTTCTGCTGACTGCAAGTTAACTTAGAACACCTCTAACCTGTCACGGTCTAGAACCGCTCTAACCTGTCGCGGTCTACCTGTCATGGCCTAGAAAAGCTCTAACCTGTCATATTCCGTAAGTAGTTGGATGTTACAATTTGACTGAATTTTTATTTCATTTTTTATTTACTGCTGTGCATGTCATAAGATCAATATACAACTTTTTATCTGTGGTCTATAGGTAATAAACAGGATGTTAATGTGGATCAATAAACATATACATGTATTAACAGGTGTTAATCAAATGAAACTGTTGAAATTATATAGATAAAGGAAAATTACCTGTCCTATAAAATGCGTCAAAACATTTTATTTACTTAATTTATGAAAATATATTTTGTTTTATTTGCGGTAACATTAATTTTTGAAGTAAATTATTTACCTATTAGCTTTATTAGAAAAGAATAAAATCATCTCTTTATCAATTATTTTTCATTTTTCGATACACTATCACCACAAGTAAACGATCCACGTGCTATCGATTTAATTAAATTACATGAATCCTCATGATAGAGATCACTGAATAGAACTGTTCTATCTCCTGACCAGAACAGCTTTGATTCTTGACCAGAGCTGTTCTAGCTCTGGATCAGAACTGCTCTAATTCTTGACCAAAGCCGTTCTATTTTCTGACTGCTCTCCCAGTTAACTTGGAAGAGAGGCTTTGACTGGTCGCAACTGTATGCACTATTCCAAAAGCCCATTCGTCAACTATCAACATGATCAGTGGCATTGTTTGAATAATTAACTTGAAATAAACACCAATTAATTTGAAGTACGTTTATCATTCCCGCATAAATGATTATCCGTTAGAAATAGATGACGTCATTTTCAGAAACAAATGAAGCTTTCTTCATTAGCTTGCAAATTATTGTTAAATCTCTCTTATGTAGAAGTTTTATGCCACCGCGACGAAAAGTGGGGGACATATTGTTTTACCCCTGTCCGTTCGTTCATATGTCTGTATATAGGGTACAAGATTTGTCTGCCTAGCTCCTCTTACAGTTTTCAAGCTAGAACTTTTTTAACGGGATATTCGTACCTATACCAAAGGTGTGCATACTGCTAGAATTTTGATTTTGTTACATTTTTTCACAAAATTACGGATTATTGAACTCTGTATCTTTTTGTTAAATTCGCATAGAGGGTACAAGGTTTGTCCGCGTAACTCCTCCTGCAGTTGTCAAGCTAGAACCTTTTTAATTTACAGGATATATGTACATATACTGGCATGAAATTAATACATGTAATTTTATTTACCGTATTAAAATGTTAAAAATTTTAGGAAAATAAGGAGTATCTCCCTCGTGCAAAGCTCTGTCCTTAGCTGGTTTTTGGCTTTAACTTTTTGGTCATTTTTGGCATTTAATTCTGCTCTACAACCTTTTCGATGTTGTTTTGGTTTTCCATATTTTTAGGCCTCGAACACAACTGATGAGACATTGTTTGTCGAAACGCGCAAATTGTGCACTAAATTTGGTATCATAGATTGTTATTGTTTAACAAAACTTGCAATTCTCATTCTTCAACGGTTCTCTCTTAATTTTTGTTCCTGTAGACATGGACAACTGAGTTGTGTAATAAAGATTCTGACGGAGATGGTATGACAAACGGACAAGAACTAGGAGATCCTGAATGTGTCTGGACACCAGGCAACATACCAACCAGAATCACTGATATCACTCATCCAGGTAAAAAAAAATAAACGTTAATATTCTGCCTAGCATAATCAAAGAATTATACATGAACAAAGATTCAGAATTATACGGGGAACTACACCTATTTATCATTCTTCTTGCTTGGAAGTGCAGTAGAAATGCACAGTTATCCAGTTATATGTCAATAATTTTTAGTTTGTCATTTCCACCACACGAATATGACGACCAAACAGGTTTAATCTTGTTTCTTATTTTCAGAATATTGTCATTTACATTTGTACTTTGGAAGCAATAGAGAGTACCGAACGGTAATATACCACAAATATCATTTAATTATGACTTTCGGTGGTATTTTATATACATTGTTACTTTCTATGGTATATATCATATGATTTTCCTTAATATTTCATAAATATCGTCTGATTACGACTTACAGTGATATAATTATATTTACAAATACCATTTTATTATGAAATTCGATTTTATGTCACAGATATTGTTTGACCATGACTTTCGGTAATATTACACATATAAGTTTGAATATGACTTTCGGTAGTAATAAGATATGCTTACGACTTTCTGTGGCAATTCACATGTATTTTGTCTGATTATAGGACTTTCGATTGTATATCTTGATTACGACTTTCGGTGGTATTTCACATATAACGTTCGATAGTATTTTTGGTAGTATTTTACAGGTAAAATTTGTTTACTACTTTACGATTTTTAATGGTATTTCATATACTGTGGATTCATCATTAGTCGTTGTATGCCAATTTTCGTGAATTTCGTGAGGACAAGCAAACTATGAATCAGGTATTCCGCGAAATACACATTTTTGGTTGCATTATAAAGAGAAAACAATAAATCATGAAATTAAGTATCTTGGAAATTACATTTTTTGAGGAACAATGAAAATTGATACCCACGAAAAAAATGAATCCACGGTATAAAGTTTAAATACGACTTTCGGTGGTATTTCACATAAAAAATTTGATTACGACTTCTGGTAGGATTTCACATATAAAGTTTGATTACGACTTTCAGTGTGAGTTTTATTACGACTTTCGGAAGTACGTCATATATATTTTGAAGACCAGTTTTGTAGGTGACGGAAGTCGAATGAGCCTGAGAAAACCAAAATCGTTCGGAAGTTCATTTGTCTTCTATCAAATAAGGTAGAAACCCAGCACACTGTTGTTTTTGTGCAGTTGCTTATAGACAGGGAAGAACTCAAGAATGAGATATAATAAACTAGAATCTTTGTCTATTTTACTTTGCAGGTGTATGTACGCACCAGAATGGTTCGATATGTGAAAATGATAAGCCATGGGTTGATTGTAACATAGAAGACGGATTAAAGAATTGTCCAGCCCTTGAAGAGCCAGGTAATACACAACTGCATATATATTTTTACAGTCTTAAATTTTTGTTAACATATATCTAGACAAAAAAGGCAGCAATTTCTGATTCTGATATAATTCCCAAAATTTTTCCTATCACTGCTGAGTGCGTTCAATTTTATTGATAGTCTAAGACATTTTGAAAGAGATGAACTCTGTTAATCCACTGAATAACCTCTACTTAGTAATAAATGCATACAAGAAAAACCTCAGATATACAGTTCCTATTTCCTCTAAATTTACCATTTTTGCGCTCTTTCTGTCAGGATCTATATGTTTTCCAAGGACATCTTTATTTACCGTATGTACGATCCTATATGTTATAATCTTAAGTAAGTTTCATTTAGCTCTATTTTGACGTATGTTTTATAAGATGTATGTTTATTTCACCGTGTCTGTAAAGATTTTTACTTATATTTTACGACAAAGTAGTTTTTTAGTTGGTTTAGTATTGTTGAATCTTTAGTGTTCACTGTTGTGCTTAGTATTTGTTTTTGTATGTTCTAGTCTATCTTTCTGTTGGTTATGGTCTTTTCTGTTTGTCCGAACTTACGAGCTGTATTGGTATCTTCTAGCTATTTTTTTCTAATTGAAATGTCTGTTTTCAGAAACAACCAATATGACGGTGAGGTTTCCAGAGACTCTAGTACCAGCAGTAGAAACATCGTACATGTGTATGATTTTTAACCTTCCTAATGATACAGATTACCATTTGGTAGCACATAAACCTTACATTGACAACGAGAATGTGATGCATCATATCATATTATATGGTTGTGATCCTAACGGTATGTTATACAATTGATCCATCCTCTACACCTGAGTGTTGTTCAACGATATCAGATATATATAGTTCAACATTAGCCTTAAATACATTTAACATGTTATTATTGTTATATGGTTGTGATCCTAAGGGTATATTATACAATTGATCTATCAGTTTATTCAGCTCTATTCTCTCTTTTCGAAATCCGGGATTTACTTCATAATTTGCGTTCTGTGAGAGTTGTCTCCATTTTTAGTATGTATCATAATACAGCTTTAACAGGGCAATTTGACAATTTTGTTATTTTTTCACAAATGTACATTTTTATGCAGAGAAAAAATTATCCAGTTGGACATTTATAAAATGCATAAAAATATTCGTTTTGATAATAATTGGTGGCAAAAAGTAATGTTAAAAAAGTAACCCCCTAGACCACAGGGCATCAAGGAGATTTTATTGTTTCTATGAGTGAAAATGTATACAGTGACGAAGGAATAAAGACCTTCACGAAGAAATACAATGACTTGTGAACTTTGCACTAGATGCTATATTTCGTAAAGCAAACCGTCTTGATTTCATATCGGACTGTCCTGTCAACCATTTAAGTAATATTCGGGTATACATTTATGGTCATGTGTTATTAGTTTGTTATCACTTTTTTCTTTCTGCTTTATAAGAAAGTATATACGCATATTGGTATTCTTAAATAATTCACGTCTCGATTCATTGTCATACGTTTTAGTCTGTAATGAATACAACCGTCATTTATATCCAATTCTCCTAACATAATATTTTCATTATGTGAAGCTGTAACAGTAATAACACAGCTTTCCATCTTTATTAACAGAGGATCCGGTTCCAGATAATGAACTATATAAAGTGCAGTCTTGTGGGATGGGAGCAAGCAGCAAATGTTCAACTATCATTGGTTTATGGGCTGTTGGATTTAGTGGATATTGCTTTAACGGACCAATGGGAATTCCGTTTGGTGCTAACGGATACAAACAAGCTGCCATAGAGGTAAGTCCTAAGGTTTTCAATTTACTTGACCAATACGAGCTGTTTGTGAGCCGGTCTACAAAGAAGTGTACTGTAATTACATTTTTACCTGAGTTCATATGCACATAATTATTAATTTTCCATTTTTCTGTACTTATGAAATTACATTATTGTCATAATTTAGGACTAAAAATTAATTACCCTGCTACACATTCGTCACCCGTCGCATTACCCTGTGTGTAAAGCCAACAGTAAGTCTTAAAACAGTTTGGAAGGACATCTGGAAATGAACATGTCAACATGACGCATGATTGTTGACCTTGATTTCATTTTTTCTTGGTCCTTTGACTTTGTTGAATTCCATAATAGTTTTGATAACTAGTCGCCCCATTTCTTGTTAACCACATTTCATAGAGCCATCCTATTTAAGCAATATGTTCATCAGGGTATATAAACATTAGTTGTAACATGCCACTCAATCTTGACCTCATTTATGCTGTCTACTGACTTTTTTAAAATTCACGTCGTAATTTGCTCTATCTTTCAGTAACCATATTTCACCAGCAACCAAATTAACAAATGTGTAAATCAGCTTGACACGTATTGGAAAGTCTTGTCTGATTGACTTTGCTAAATTTGCTTCACATTATAGTTACGGGGTGTCATTTCTCAGTAGCCTCACTACAGTAAACAATCATATTGTCCATATACTTTTCAGGAGATGTAGACAGTCTAATTCTAATGCAATTCGTTGATATCGTTGGATTTGATTGGATAACCTCCTGTGTAAAATTATCAATCTACATGTCGTAAATTAGGGGTCCACTGGGAAGGAGTCGCTATCTTGAAAACCCGAAATCGTACATGTTATATCCTTACAACAATACAAAAAATTATTAATATGCCGACCTAAAAATTTCTTTTTGTTTAATTTCATCCAAAACTGAAGCGTACACGAAGTCCAAAAAGTCCGACGTTTACGTTTGACACTGGAAGTGTTCAGATGACGTCATGTAGTTTCTGTGACTTTCATGTGCCAAAGTCGTGAACAACATTTCACAGTATTTTAATTTATGTAAATTGTAGATCCAAACAAAAGCAAAAATATTTTGTTAGTATTGCATTAGAATGGAGATAAATGTGTTGTATTTTCAGTTTTGCGGATGTTGATCTTGGTTTTACTATCGCAAATACCCGTTTACCTAACTCCGCTACAGGTGGCTAGGTAAACTCAATTTGCGACAGTTTAACCCTCGATTTACATCCGCCAAGCTTAAAATACAATACACTTATCTCCTAAATTTGTTCTGGTAGTAAAATGAGTCGGTTGATTTATTTTATACTTATAGATCTGGGAGGTAAATAAGTCCATTGCACCAAGAGCGATTTATCGCTTACATTTATCCATTCTTGTATCAATTTTTCCCTATGGAAATCAATTGGACTATCACTTATAATAACATACATTTGAGCCAAGTGCATCTTTTTATATATTCACATGAAATTTGACGAAATAACCACTAAGTAAACTGCACCGGATCTCTATAAGTATATGAGACCAAATACCTAATCCGATCTGCTGGCGATTTCTTGTCATGTTATTTAAGTAAACAATTTATTAATTACTAATCTGTTTTATTAATAATTAATCTGTTTTGTTAATTACTAATCTGTTTTCATTCAAAATCATCTAAGGAAATAAAACTTGAAACCAAGAATATAATATTACTGTTTGCTTTATTTAAAGTTTCACTGGAACAACCCTCAACATATTGCCGATTACAAAGATTCATCAGGACTCACTTTGTATTATACTCCAAACCTTAGACCGAATAATGCTGCAATACTCATGACAGGACAGAATTTCCTAGAAATACCACCAGGGGAGACAAGTTACACAGCTGTAGGAACATGCCACTCCAACTGCTCCAGAGTGCTAATGCAAGGTCCAATCAACGTGTTCTGGGCAATAAACCACATGCACTATTTAGGTAAAACAGTTACAATAGGCAGAAAATTATCAGAAAAAGAAATGCTTTTACTAAATGTCTGCAACTTCACGGTTTCTATAGAAACACAGTTAAACACAATTTAACCATCATTTTTCCCCTAGAAACTTTCGCAAAATACTTCAGCCAAATATTTTGTATCAAAAATAATTGTTTAAACGCCAAACTTTTTATCCCAAAATATTTCAATCGAATATTATTGACTCGAGTTTCATCTTTTACAAAAATGAATTTGGAACGGTTACCTTCCAGTGACAAGTAGATATCTGTTGATATATTGCTTAGTACATTTGAAGAAAAGAGGTAAATACAGCACGGAAATTTCTTATAAAGTATTCAATGTTTTAAGCCCATCTTTGAGAAGAAAAAGAATCGAAAAGCTTTAAAAAGGAAATCCAAACCCATGTAAGGAGACCTTAGCACAAGGGTAGATGTACCTTAGTTAAATATAATAAGTATCAAAGTAATATCGGGCCAGCACCAATGTGATGGTCAGTGGTCCCGGATGTACATATAGTAGCATTGTTTAAATTCCAGTTCTTTCGTTATGTTGGTCAACTCAATCGTGTAGGCTGTTACATAATCCATCTGTTATTTTTTATTGCGGTTATAAAATAGAATTTAATATAACAATTTAGATCATGTATTTTATATATCACGCTAAATTCTGGTTAATAGAAACGTTCTTCTATTTCAGGCCATGAAATGAAAATAGAGGTATTCAGAAATGGAGAATTTTACACAGAGCTCACAAATGATGAAATATACAACTATGACAGTCCTGTAGAACACATGTAAGTACGACACGTTTTGCAATTTGAAGTCCAAGACAAGTTCAGGCTATCCTTCTACATCAAACTAAGATCAAACCTTTACTGATGTCTGAAAAGGTTTCAAATGATCTATTTTGTGTTCATTCGGAATTAAATTAAAGTTGCCTGTAGAGAAACGTCTTCGTTCATCTTCTAGTCGCATAAATCATATGTGGGCTTACATTTGAATATGAAAGTATCATATCAATTTCAGTGTCGTAAAATGTTCAAAAATTAAGAAATATTAAAATGAGACAGGTTTCCGCCACTAAATCTTAAAGACCTCTGAGAAGAAATATTTTATTTTACATTTAATTGTTGATTTAATCAATTTATTTGTTGATTTGCTGACATCATATCATGTGAGAGGTGTCAGGCGATTTTAAAAACAATAACAAAGTGGGGTCTTTTTTAGATATTTATTTAGTATTATGTTAAATAAACACGAAACAAGCCATAAAGCTCCATATCTCTATTTGCTGCACTCTAGGTGCGTTTAAAGCATTCTTTTGGATCAAACCAGAGCTTCCCTCCGACAAATGTTTTAGCTGTGTTATTTCTTTTCAATTACTCAGCTGAATGTCATCTAAGTATGTCGTACCAGGACCCGGATAAAGGGATGGAAATCATTCATATGATATGGGCTTCTGAAGTCAAATGTTACATCATATTTTTAAAATCTATAAGAAATTCCACTCCTCTGTAGTAGTCGCTTTTGGGCATACGGAAAAATCTTTTAATAACCTGAATTATTTCCGTTTTTTTTTTGTTAATCAGAATATAGAAAATTTTGTCGGACTTTAAGCATTAACGGAGCGAATATCCACACAGGTTTGATCCAAGCAAAAGCTAGTGTTAGGAAAAATGTAATAATTCAGAAAATTTGCGGCATCGGACATGTCTTGGATCCACAGGCCGCATTTATTTGGTTATTTACAGCTAAAATTTTGCATATTGTGTGAAAAATAAAACAAGTAACTGGTTCGTGCATGAAAAGGGCCATAGATCATATAATGAAATGATGGCGTCCAGTGAATGCAAATTTATAACCTAAATTCGAGACTTCTTTACTATTTTTTATTTTACTGGAAAGGAAAAGTTAGAATTATTAATAGGGGTCATTGAAAAACCACTGAATTTAAATGTCAGGTTTGACTGTTTAATGATCACTATGTGATATGATTCTATTCTGATAAAAAGTGACAATTTTTATCGCTACACTTATTGGAGTGGTTGTCTGTCAGGACCGTATCACCACTTGGATTTATTTTTCGTACAGTCAAAACAAATTGCTGATAGCACTGATATACGGTGGAATAGACAGCATTTGATTTTATGTAGCGCAAGATCTATCGTACACATAACATGGAACAGTTTTCTCGTTAATTCACCCGAAGTGTATAAGCACTTTAATTTTTAGGTCAAATCGAATTTGCGAAGAAAAA
>JAOXYJ010155387.1:0-10793 GCA_028566555.1 Lithophaga nigra
GCTCATAAAGTCGTCCTGTTTTGGGGGCAGACAAGTAGAACGGGAGTTAAAAAGTTTTTAATGCCTGTAGTTTATTTCTTGAATCAATTAACAAACCGTCAAATTTAACATGACGCCACATGCAAATGTTCAAAGCTTTTTTTTGGAAACAATTCTGCATCTAGTAGCTTGTAGTACAGGTATAAAAGGTATCATAGAAAGCAGCATTATAAAGCATCTATTTTGAGATCACTGTTTAAATTTATGAATTTGACTTACGACGTCGTTTTCATGGCGGCGTTTGTAGTTGGACTACTTTAGTTAAATACATTTATACTGTTCTAAGGATCATACCAAATATTGTTTATATACTCTGTGCTGGCGGTCGTTATTAACTGCAAATGCATTGTATATATATTCGCGCTTAACAAGAAGGGGCTGTGATGATAACGATAAATAAATTTAGGAGAAAAAATATATATTATGAATATAATTATTAAATCAGAATTTGATTAATGCTTCGGTTATTTTTCCTTCAGCTAAGTGCTACAATTACAAACTTGTACCAAACCATTTCTGTGCAAGAAAATACGACGATGACATTGAAGAGACTGGAGATTTATGTAACCCGTGTTCGACTCCGCTTACAACAGAAGCTTGGAAATATGTTTCTTCAAAAGACATTTGGGGTATACCAATAATGGGTATCTACAATACCTACGGAGGTGGTGGATACATTCAAAGTTTCAAAAATAACAAGGAAAGTACTGAAAAAATCATAGATGAACTCTTTGAAAAGAGCTGGATAGACAGACTTACAAGGGCAGTGTTTGTTGAATTCACATTGTATAATGCAAATATTAATGTCATCTGCTACTCAATTTTTCTAGCTGAATTTCCTGAGACAGGTGGTGCTTTCACATGGGTAGATACACAGTGTTTCAGACCAACTATGATAACCAGTGCAACTGGAGCATTCAATTTGTTGTTGAACATTTTCTTTATTTTAATGATCTTAGGGAGAACGGTATCCATGATCAAAGCTTTCAAGAAAGAAAAGCTTCAATTCTTTAGGAACTTTTGGAATGTCTTAGATATTTTGATTGTTCTAATCAGCTTTATAGGAGTAGGAATTTGGATAACAAAGTTTATCTTCACTAAGAAAGCTTTAGATATGTATTACGAGAATAAGGACGTATTTATTAATTTCCAGCATGTTGTTGCCTGGGAATATGCTTTCAACTGTCTCCTTGGTTTTCTAGTCTTCATTTCAACAATTAGAATTTCGAGTGCTTTAGGATACAATAAACGGATTACAGAAATAGCAGATGTATTACGACATGGTTCAAATGAAATTTTGGGTTTTGGATTCCAGTTTATAATAATATTTTTTGCTTTTGTAACATTTGGTTATTTGATGTTTGGACTTGCTCTTCATGAATATCGAAATTTATTTGTCAGTTTCGGAAGTCTTCTCAATACAATTATAGGTAAAAACACACTTGGGAAAATGCAACAAGCAGTTCCTATCTTTGCTGAAGCTTACTTCTTTGTGTATGTATTCTTTGTGGTTTTCACTCTCTTGACAATGTTTGCTGCAATCTTAAATAATACAATTATACGTGTCAGAAACCAAAGCAAGAACGAACCTGGACCCGTAGGCATCACAGACATTCTAAAGGGCACTTTTACGGATATGCTAGGACTAGTAGGAATTCACATGAAAAAGAAAACTACACAGAACAAATCTGGTACGTAAATCTTTTGATTAGTAATTTTTTTCTGCATCACGCGCCACCATTGCACAATGTACGCTTTTTGCTCTAATATTGATATATCTTTTTGCGTAATATCTTGTTTGTCACATGTCACTGTAGCTGACAGTAATAGTTTAGAGAAAGGCTTTTTTCTGGTAGCAATAAGACATTCAGTTGTAGATATCGCAAACAAACACACACACACATGTAGGTACGTTGTAGCCATGTATACAGATATACATTTGCGATTTTTAATATAGTGTTTCTGCATCAAAGGATGGCCATTTTATACTTTTTTACTGGAATTCTGTAAATTCTATGGCCTACAGAACCCACTGAATTCACCATTAAACATTGCAGCCTGACTGAGTATTTTGATTATTATTGGATTTTCCCCGCCAAAATGCGATAGAATGTTATGCATGTACTTTCCTAGTATACTAAGCTAAAGGTTAAACCACGAATCAGTAAAAATTTTAAGACACAAATTTAAATTGTGGAAGTAATCGAGAATCAGAAAGAATATGTCCTCGTCAGTTAATATATTTTAATGACTACAACTCATTATTTATTAATTACTCAGCTATACGAGGATTCAGGATTCACGTTAAACATCCCGGGCCCTTATTTCTTTAGTGTTCCTCTGTAACGGAGCGGAAGTTCCCACATAATACAATTTGCAAACGGAAAAAGTATTGAAGATTCTTGATCCAACAGAAAAAAATACAGTATTTATTCCAGACGGATTAAATTATATAGAATATTAGTTCTATCAGGAAAAAATATTTCAATAATGTTTATTATTAATGTACCTGAGGAATATATGTTGTGAGGAACAAATATACATTGACATCTAAGTCTAGATGTTCCTAAGGATTTCTTTAAGTGATAAGCAAAACATTACTCCCGTAACTAAGGAAACTTAACTACACATAGTTTTACCACTTTTTTATATGACGTTAATATAAACAAGCTACTGACTTCTTTTAAACGAGACGCGTACATGTTTATAATTTCATTAAAAAATCATAATGTTTACATATATCGTAAAATGTTACAGTGGCACGTAATGTGTATTAAAAAGTAAGAGTATTTCAAGTAGAAAACGGAAAAATCTAAATATCTTTTTACCCTTGAAAGAAAAAAAGAGAAAAGAGGTAAGTCTGCAGTCAAAACGTTGATCGGATTCAAGTGAACAAACCATAAATATAAGGATTAATTTTATGCAAAAAGGAGTATGGCCACCTTCACCTGTATTTGTTTCATTTATAGGACCAAATTCGGAAAGTTCTTCAATCTTATAGAAAATTGACCTTGTAGAATACAAAACATATACTTCAGATATTTGCAACATTCAGACAAAAGTCATAAAAATTTGAGAGATAATCAAGATTGCTCATAAAGGCAGTTCCGACAGACTTTCACAATAATTACATGTTTTTGCCAAATTTTGCATTGAAGCACATCGAGAACAAAAATAATTTAATTTTAATTCGATGGATAATTCATGTATGCGCTTCCAAAAAAACTTTTGTTCTGACAGTGCTTCGTGTTGAATATTTGCGACAGATACCTAAAATTTACAAAAACCCGATGGAATAGCAATTTTTGGTCTCATTTAATCATTCATAAGTTGACCATTGTTCAAAATTTTGATTTTCTGTTCTAAAAAGTTAGAAGTATTTATTAAAAACTATAATAATGTGAATTTCAGTGAAGATTTATGAACGTTTTGAAAACGGTCCTACCCGTGAAATAAATACAAGGGAAAATGGCCCTATCTCTTTTCAAATTTAAAATTCAAAAGAACGATTTTTACCCAAAAACCTAAAAATCGTTACTTCAATATTATTTTTACATCATCGACAGCTTCTTTCAAAAATGTTCGAAATTCATTAAAATGTTAGTACTTAATTTTATCGTCCAAAGTTTGGTTGCAATCTGAGCTAAAATTTGTTCAGTTTTGGATTTGACTTCTGTGGTGACGATAAAACCGAATTGCATAATACGTCCCGTTTTAATACTAGTAATCTACATTTGTACTCAATAATGATCATGTTTCATTTGGATTCAATAGGATACAACTCTAAAGGGGACAATACAGGTCCAGTTAGTGCAGCAAAGGTTGTTAACCTTGTGAGGGAAACACTTACGGATGCAATTGATGAAGAAACCGTGGTATGTTCTTATTTTGTATAAAACGTAAAATAAATTGTAAGGTGTGCTCGATTCTAACTTGACAAAAATTGCCAGTCTTCCTGCCGAATGTCGACGTTTTTTTTTATCGGACACCAGTTTCTTCCACTGATAAAAACTGGAAATAGCTAACAAAAAATGTATGTTTAAACATACAAAATTACTTTTATTAATAAAATTATATTCTCATTACAGAAGTTTAATTTCAGAGACAGATGTTTATTTTAGCTTTGTCGGTCGACGTAAGGTATTGTTATGTAGCTAACCCTGTAGTTATAGAATTAATTAGCGTTTTTGTAGCCAAGCCCATAGCTATTGAAATAATTTGACATATAGTTACGTAATTTAATATATATTACTTAATTTCCTTTTTTGAGGTACCACTATTCTGCAATAATTTCGAGACAGATGCCCGTTTTTAACTCGTATGGCCAGTGAATATGTTTGATAATGCCTTTAGAAGTCTGTATTAGTGATACCTAGTAGGCAGCCTAATTTCATTCCTTGTTCTCCATTCTAAAACCTGCGTCCATTAACCTTCCATCGTAAATAGCAAATGTGACTTATGAGTATATTTTGTAGTATTTTTCTTTGCTTTCTTAAAATCACTAATCCAACTAACACAAAACTTGGTATATACATTTCTTGGTATTCGATTTTTCAAAATGATGTCTTTAAAAGAATGGCCGTTATAGCCTTTAATTTTTACTGGCAATAATACTACAATAACTTCAAAACCACTGTATCAAACGGAAAGTATCTTGAAGCAATTGTTCTTGGGTGATCTTCAGAATAGTGTACGATTACCACACCTGTTTACCGGGATGACTGCTGTTTTCCAATCTCATTTAAAATCCCGCAATATTGAGACAACCGGTACCAATCTTCATACAACACCTATTTCATACCTTATTCAAATGGGGGTCTGGGTGGCTAAGTGGTTAAGGTTGCTGACTTAACCACAAGCAGAATACTGCTGTTGTGGGTTCGAGTCCTGCTCTTCCCTTCGAGTGAAATACCCCAGTTCGTGGGTTCACGGTGTAGGCTAGTTAGCTGTCCGCGCTTTAATCTCTCAGTAAGTCTGGTATTCACGATATAGCTGGAAAATTGCCGAAAGTGACAGTAAATCCCAACAAAATAATCCCCATATAATTCGCTTCTATAGGCTATGTGAACATTACGAATTCAGTTAAAATCGCCTTCAGAATCACCAGGCGAACTAACGCCACATCTTGAGTAGAAACTTTCCTCGAGTTACTATGAAGTATGCCATAATTTCACGATGGCTTTCTTCCAAACAAGAAAAAAAAATACAGCAAATTGGAACAAAACTTGTCTAAGGAACCAAAAGTGGAATTAGGAATTACGCATCATTATACCCCTGCTCCGAATGATGGGGTATACTGATTTACCTCTGTCCGTCTGTTCGTCACAAAATATTTTCGTCACAATTTTCTCAGAAACTGTAAGCTGTTAAAAATTCAAAGTTGGCGTGAAGCATGTAACGTGGATACCAATTTCGTACCTGGGGCACGACCACTTTCTTTTTAACTATGCCTCCTTTTATTTCCCTATATGTACAATGTACTATACAAATTTTTCATCTCAGAATTCTCAGCAATTATAAGCTGCAACTAATTCATAGTTGGTGTCAGGCATGACTATGATGAGTTGTAAGGTGGGTACCGATTTAATACCTGTGGCACAGCCACTTCCTGTTTAACGATACCACCGTGCATTTTTCTCTGTATGAACTAAACAAATTTTTCGTCGTAGAGTTCTCACCAATTATTTGCTGTTAATTATTCATAGTTGGTGTCAAGCATGACCATGATGAGTTGTAACTTGGGTACCAATTTCATACATGTGCCATTGACTCTTCCTGTTTAACGATGATACCTTGAATTTTTCCCTATGTGTAGTATACCAATTTTTCGTCGCAAAGTTCCCAGCAATTATAAGCTGCAACTAATTCATGTTTGGTGTCAAGCTTGATCATGATGTGTTGTTACTTGGGTACCAATTTCGTACCAGTTGCATGGCTACTTCCTGAAGTAACAATTCCGAGATACATTTTACATACATGTACATGTGTACTATGGAAAATTTTCGTCGCAGAGTTCTCAGCAATTGTAGCCTGCAAGCAATGTATATTTGGTGTGAAGCATGACCGTGATGAGTTGTAATGTGGGTCCTGATTTCGTTCCTGTGCTGTGTGCAACACCCACTTCCTGTTTAACAATACTGCCATTTTTACACATATTTGTACCATATATAAGAGAAGCATCATTAAATAAGTAGAATTCATAACACCTATAAATTATGGTTCTAAGGTCATTCCAAATCTTAAATGCCTATGGGTGGGGGTATTTGTAAGCTGAGCTTATAGGTCTTTCATTTATGACACGGCGAACAAGAAAAAGACAAAAGGTTCGTGCGATTAAAAATATCAACTAAAAATTAAATGAAAATGTCAAAGGGGAAAACTTTAAGAACTAGCAATGGAGATTCAGTGATGTGTGACATGAAGCCTTAATGCGAGATCAAAATTCAATTTTATACTCAAAAAGGGTCATGGGTCACAATAATGTTCTGAGTTCAACATGATTTCAGTGATGAACGCCCTAACAAATCTTTACAAAATAAATTATTTTGCACAAATATCCGATTGCGATATAGAGAATGCATTTTTACGCCTAAAAACCCTAGGACCCGTGTCATTCCACATTTGCTAAGTTTCTATAGAGCACCTTTTGGACAGAATCTCGCAGTGAAATCTTCTCTACACCTACTAATTGAAACCCTTACAGAAATAATATGATTAATCTAGACTCTGGGGGTTCCAGTTTTAAGTCCTGTCGGATTAGTACCTTTAATATTATCTTTTATCGTAATAAATTACATGTAGTCCCTATTGTACCTCAGATAAGGAACTTTTTCTGTTATTACTAAATGAGGCATAGATTTGAGAGCTGCACAATAGAAGATGAAATGCATCAATTATTTACACTTACTATTTTAACATGCACTATCACTATATATTTGGCACCAAAAATAGTTTCATAGCGACGTTGGAGATGCACAAATTTAACGACTTCACTGAATTAGTTACATTTAATCTAAATTTTTATACTGACTGTTTCTTTATTCCGAAAAAGATCAAATAATACTAATAAATAAATCAAAACTGATAGCTGTTCATGGTAGTTCAAATTTATACTGTCTAAATAAAGCGGTATATTTTGTTTTGTTTCAGAAATGAATATCTGTGATCTCTTTGGAAACTGTAGTACTGCAGTACTACAATCTGATCATAAAATATACATTAAACGCAATCGTAAAATCTACTATGTACTATATTTAAATTAAGTACCAATATCTGTAAAATTCAGGCCAAATTGGAAAAAAGCTGAATCATGGTGAAAAAAAAACACGCGAGTTTGAACCTACAAAATATTATTTTGAACGTTCTACAAGAATGTTTGAACAACTATTGTAGCAAATTGTAGCAGAGGTTTGAGAAAAGTTGATTTAAATTTTATGAAATCATTAGAATTTCTGCAATAAAGAAAGATAACTATGTAAAAATCATGATTTTTTGTGTAATTTTTCTCCAAATCCTAACGATTAAATTAAAAACCACATTTCATGAAGTGCTTCACTCAGTGTTCTTAGAAAAGTGACATTAAGAAAATAATGTGTTTTTGTCATGCATGTTTCAGCCACTGCCTGCTTCTTACCGACACACGGTATTCTGAGAAAAGTGACATTAAGAAACTCGTATGTTTTTGTCATGCATGATTCACCCGCTACCTGATTTTTAATGATACTGGTACTTAATATTAAATAGCTTAGTTATATATATATACTTACTCACAGATAAGAAGGCAAGCAAATAGAGTTACAACTGTTATTTGTTACCTTTAGCAACTGTTAATATCCATAATACACTTTTAACACTTAGGTCAGTTTCTAAAAAATTGTAACATTTCGCATAAATTTGTAATACCAGTTCAAACACCAAAAAAAAACAACAACACAAAAACCGGGAAGTAATGACTGAACAGCACGACGTTCCTTATGCAAATGAAGCGAAACCAAAAGTATCTGTGGTTTACCATATCCGTCTGGACGTACAAGTTATCGATGTATTGTGATTCAGGAAAACATTGACACTTTTTACAATGTGATCGTTTGCAACTGGTTAAAAATGGGATACCAAAATTTTTTTGTAATCCTCCGATTTACTATATACACCATAAATACTTGAACTGATCATTTTAATATTGGGTTTTAGTAACCATATTGGGGTACTTACACAAAGATAACCAGTTGGGTCTAGGCTAGGACAAGACAAGTGCTGTATACAAAGCAATAAAACTTTTCTACGGATGCATTTGTTTAAATGCGTGGATTTCAACGTATCTTCGTGATTCCGTTTTTTTATCCACTTAGAGGATAACGCTAGTGTCTGTAGCAAACCTTGTAGGCATGATAGAGCGTGAGTCTTACAGCCAGTATTGTTCAGACTTAGTAAAGTGGTTTGTCATTATAAGACCATAAAGCCTATCTATTTTCAAGGTCAAAAGATTAAAGGTCACGATCAAAATATAGAATAAGAAATTAACCTTATAGACACAATAGAGCGTAAGTCTTCGATCAAAAATTATAAATACTAAGTACAATGATTAATGAACTCTATACATTTTCAAGGTCAGAGGTCGAATGTCAAGTTCATAATATAGTATAAGAGATAAACTTCGTAGGACCCATAGAGCGTGAATTTTACATTCTGTAAGATTGTTTGGACTTGGTACAATGGTTAGTCATCATAAGAATTCATTTTGAAGGTCAGAGGTAAAGATCATAATTTAGCAGAAAAGAGAAACCTTGCGGGCACAATTGAGGAGGCGTCTTAATCCAATATTGTTCCAACGTAGTACAGTGTTATGTCATTATAAGAACCTATTCATTTTCAAGATCACAGATTAAAGGTCAAGAATCTTATATAGTATAAGAGATGAATCTAGTAGGCAAGATGGAGCTTTATTCTTACATTCTATACTTCTCAAAAGCTGATAAATTGGTTGCTCATCATAATTACACCCCTTTAATAAAGAGTAATAATAAGTCTCGCCGAAGCTCTTGATTGCAAAGTTGCCCAGAAACTGTAATATACATGACGTTATACCGTATATGGGTATTTGGATACAAACGAGATTCGGTTCAATATATGAATCAATTATTTCAATAAGTCATAGCTATTACTATAACATAAGTTGCAAATGTAGACAGTACGTGCAAGACGATTTTAATACTGAAATACATTTTTAGTCCTTTTCATCTACTCTTTTTAGGTCAAACCGGAAGGAAGAAAAAGCGAGCATCCAAATCTAGACGACTTTTTAATACAAAAGTTGCCGACAAGCGCTTGCAGAAATGAGTATTCGCAAACTTGTACTCCACGACATATTCAGATGGAATTCAATGGAAATAAATCTCCGAGTGGTGATCATCACAGATACCTACAATTCTAAATCCAGACATAAGAGACTATTTTTAATGGCTTTACAATATCACATTTTACAGTTTACATGTATATCATTTATATTTACATACTGTTCATTCTTACAATTATGATTTCTCGTATTTTAATCCTTGAAGGATGAAATTTGACGATTTTTGTACATAATCTGCTCTCAATGGTGAAATTTGTTGCAAGATATTAAAATTTTAAAAAGCACTTTATTCCTATAAACAAAATGCAATTGCTTATGTTCTTGCTGACCAGTTACTTGTACTAATGTTTAAAATGTATCTTGTTGCCTTATTTGCAATTTGATAGATACCCAAGCTACGGTTGTTTATCATTATTATTTTATGGCAAAAGTGATTTTAAGTGAAGCGTACTTTCGACCCATATTATATCCATTGTTACATTTTTTATGTTTAAATTTTGCACTAGAACATTATTGGTATTGTATATCTTCAAAATATATTGTTGTTCAGCAAAACTTTCCATTTTGGAATGTCAAACAGATCGACTGACAATTCCAAAAATTTTACTTTACATAAGTTTCGTCCAAATTTTGTTCAAAAATGTATTTTGAGAAGGCGGACAGTCTTGTTGAAATATGAAAGATGGGCAGTAAGTCTGGTTAAATCGCACAGCATGGCATTCGCTATATTTTCTTTTTTGTCCATTTACAATGTTTTAAAGCGTTAGTTTTTAAAAATTGTTGTATTTTGACATCTAAAACTGTCTAGAACTGATTACTGAAAGAACGACAATAAATTAGGTTAAAATTTGATATAAGAATATAGATTTTCTTGTTTAATATTTGAAATTTTCAGTTTTTATACGTAAAAGACATTACCAAGAAGACTTGTGCATGTCATAATCAAATAGGAAAAGCCTTCAAAATACTACACGTATTTCAATGAAATAAGTATTGATGAGGACATAGTAACGTTCAATTGTACAGGTGATTGTGAAGTCAAAGCAGATTTTGTACTAGTATTTGAAAATTTGAACAAAAATGAACGGGTTTTAGACAAGCTAAGGTCAGGAATTAGAAAGTGATTCAAAATGCTCAATCTGATTTTAACGCTTTTTTTACAAATTTATCCGGATATTCTACATCACTTTCTACATTTCTATTTTTTATTGATTGTTTGATTAATAGTTTTATAACGTCAGACACGTGTATTTTAATTTCCTTCTCATTAAAACTATATTTAAGAGTGTCATTTATGTTTTTATTCTTTAAACAAAGGTTTTCGTTGTCTCTCATAAAAATTACTCTGCGTTATTTGTAAAGTAACACTTAAAAGTACCTTATAATATTTCTGACGTCATTG
>JAOXYJ010155495.1:0-10792 GCA_028566555.1 Lithophaga nigra
AAATAAAACCCTAACCCTAACCCTATTCCTAACTCTAACCCTAACCATAACCCTAATCTAACCCTAACCCTAACCCTAATCTTACCCTATCTCTAACACTAATCCAAACCCTAACTGCTAACCCTAACCCTAACGCTAACCCTAACCCTAACCCTAACTGATAACCCTAACCCTAACCTAATCCTATCTAACTATAACTCTAACCACAACCCTCACTGATAACCCTAACCCTAACCCTAACTCTATCCTAACCCTAGCTCTAACCCTACCTCTAACATTAACCCTAACCAAACCCTATCTAACTCTAACCCCAACCCTAATCCAAACCTTAACTGCTAACCCTAACCCTATTCCTAACCCTAACCCTAACTGATAACCCTAACCCTAACTCTAAACTAACCCCTAACCCTTACACTAACCCTATCTAACTCTACCTCTAACGCTAACCCTAACCCTCACTGCTAACCCTAACCCTCACCTAACCCTAAACCTATCCCTAACTCTAACCCTAACCCTAACCCTTTCTCTAACCTAACCCTATCTCTAACCCTAACCCTACCTGCTAGCCCTAACCCTAACCCAAACTCTAACCTTAATTTAGAAAATAATTCTGTTTTTTTACATCTTACTGCAACCCTAATGCTAACCCTAACCTTAACTCTAACCCTTATCCTAACCCTAGCCTTACCTTAATTCTAATCCTCACCCTAATCCTAACCCTTACCTAACCCTAACCCTTACCTAACCCTAACTCTAACCCTAACCCTGACCTAACCCTAACTGCCTACCCTATCCTAATCTTAACCCTGTCCCTAATCTAACCCTAATTCTGACCCTAACCTTAACCCTAACCTAACCCTAGGTGTAACCCTAACCCTAACCGTAACCTAATCCTTACTGATTACCCTAAACCTAACCCCGACATAAGCCTAACGCTAACCCTATCCCTAACCCTAATTCAGAAAATAATTCTATCTTCACATCTTACAACAACCATAACCCTAACCCTAAACTAATTCTCACGCCAGCTTAACCCTAATGGTAACCCTAACCCCAACCCTAACGCTAACCTAACCCTTACCCTAAACTTAACCCTAACTCTAACCTTACCCATAACGCTAGCCGTAGCCTAACCCTAATCCCAACCCTAACCCTAAACTTAACCATAACCCTGACCCTCATCTAACCTTAACTCTAACGATAACCTAACCCTAGCTCTGACCTAACCCTAACGCTAACTCTAACCCTAGACAACCCTAAACCTAACCTAACCCTAACCCTAACCTTAACCCTAACCCTAACGCTAACCTAACCCTAACGCTAACCCTATTCCTAGACAACGTTAACCCTAACCTAATCCTAACCCTAACCCTAAGCCTACCCCTAGCCCTAACCCTAACGCTAACCCTAACCCTAACCCTAATTCAGAAAATAATTCTATCTTCACATTTTACAATAACCATAACCCCAACCCTAACGCTAACCCTAACCGTAGACAACCCCAACCCTAACCCTAACCTTACCCTAACGCCAGCCCTAACATCACCCTAATGCTAACCCTAACCCTAACCTTAATTCAGAAAATAATTCTACCGTTACATCTTACAACAACCCCAGCCCTACCTCTAACCCTAACCCTAACCATAACCTAACCCTAACCCTTACGCTAACCATAGCTCTGGACAACCCAAATACTAAGCTAACCCTAACCCTAAGCTGACCCTAACCCTAACCGTAACCCTGACGCTAACCTTAACCTTAACGCCAACCCTAACCACAACCCTAACCATAAACATAATTCAGAAAATAATTCTATCTTTAAATCTTACAAGAACCCTAAAGTTAACCCTCAGCCTACCACTAAACTAACCCTAACGCTAACCCTAATCCTCTACAACGTTAACCCTGACCTAGCCCTAACCCTAACCCTAACATTAACCCTAACCCGCACCCCTAGTCCTAACCTTAACGCTAACCCAACCCTAATGCTAACCCTAACCCTAGTTCAGAAGATAATTCTATCTTCATATCTGACAACAACCATAACCCTAACCCTAACCCTAACGCTTACCCTAACCCTAGACAACCCCAATCCTAACCTAACCCTAACCATAATCCTCACCCTAACCTAACCCTAACTCTAACCCTAACATAACCCTAACACTACCCCTAACCCAAACCCCAATTTAGAAAATAATTCTATCGTTACATCTGACACAAGCCTTAACCCTAACGCTAACCTAACCGTAACACCAACCCTAACCCTAACCCTAACCTAACCCTATCCTAACCCTGACGCTAACCCTACCGCTAACCCTAACCTTAACGCTAACCCTTACCACAACTGTAAACCTAACCTTAACGCCAACCTAACAAGAGCGCTTACCCTAACCCTAATTCAGAAAATAATTCTATCTTTCCATCTTACAACCCTAACGTCAACGCTAACCCTAACGCTACCGGCAACTCCAACCCTAACGTCAACCCTAACCCTCGACAACGTTAACCCTATCATAACCCGAACCCCATCCCTAGCCCTAACCCTAATGCTAACCCTAATTCAGAATATATTTCTATTTTCACATCTTACAACAACCCTAACCCTAACGATAACCTAACCCTAACCCTAACTCTGCCCTGACCTAACCCTAATTAAGAAAATAATTCTATCTTTACATCTTACAACAAACCTAACCCTAATCCTAACCCTGATTCAGAAAATAATTCTATCTTTACATCTTACAACAACCTAATGCTAACGCTAATCCTAAACCTGACCCTAACATAAACCTAACCTTTACGCTAACCCTAACTCTGGACAACCCTAACCCTAACCTAACCCTAATCCTAACGGTAACCCTAACCCTAACCTAACCCTAACGCTAACCCTAACCACAACCCTAACACTAACGGTAACCCTATCTCTAATTCAGAAAATAATTCTATCTTTACATCTTACAACAACCCTAATCCTAACGCTAACCCTAACCCTAATTCAGATAATAATTTTATCTTTACGTCTAACAACAACCCTAACGTAAACCCTAACCCTAACGCTAACCCTTATCCTCCACAACGTTAACCCTAACCTAACAATAACCCTAACGCTAACCCTAACTGCACAGCTTGCCTTAACCTTAAAGCTAACGTAGCCCTAACGCTAACCCTAACCCTAACCATTATTCAGAAAATAATTCTATCTTCACATCTTCAAACAAGATTAACCCGAAACATAACCCTAACGCTAACCATAACCCTAGACAACCCTACCCCTAACGCTAACGGTAACCCTAACCCTAACGCTAACCCTAACCCTCGACAACGTTAACCCTATCCTAACCCTATCTCTAACATTAACCCTAACCCCATCCCTAGCCCTAACTCTAACGCTAACCCTAACCCTAACCCTAATCCTAACGCCAACCTAA
Source organism: Lithophaga nigra (assembly GCA_028566555.1). NCBI lineage: Eukaryota > Metazoa > Mollusca > Bivalvia > Mytilida > Mytilidae > Lithophaga > Lithophaga nigra. The sequence continues at coordinate 3,429 of JAOXYJ010155495.1, forward strand.
CCCTAACGCTAACGGTAGCCCTAACCCTAACGCTAACCCTAACCCTCGACAACATTAACCCTATCCTAACCCTATCTGTAACATTAACCCTAACCCCATCCCTAGCCCTAACCCTAACGCTAGCCCTAACCATAACCCTAATACAGAAAATTTCTATTTTCAAATCTTACAACAACCCTATCCCTAACGATAACCGAAAGCCTAACCCTAACTCTACCCTGACCTAACCCTAATTAAGGGTTAGGGTTAGTGTTGTCTAGGGTTAGGGTAAGCGTTAGGTTAGCGTTAGGGTTAGGGTTGTTGTAAGATGTGAAGACAGAATGATTTTCTGAATTAGGGTTAGGGTTAGGTTAGGGTTAGGGTTAAGGTTAGCGTTAGGGTTAGGGTTAGGTTAGGGTCAGGATTATGGTTTCTGTAAGATGTGAAGATAGAATTATTTTTTGAATTAGGGTTAGGGTTACGGTTAGCGTTAAGGCTTTGTTAGCTTTGAGGTTAGGGCTAGGGATGCGGTTAGGGTTAGTGTTAGGGTTATTGTTAGGTTAGGGTTAACGTTGTGGAGGATATGGGTTAGCGTCACTGTTAGCGTTAGGGTTGGGGTTCATGTTAGGTTTGTTGTAAGACGTAAAGATAGAATTATTATCTGAATTAGGGTTAGGGTTAGCGTTAGGGTTAGGGTTGTTGTAAGATGTAAAGATAGAATTATTTTCTGAATTAGAGTTAGGATTAGCGTTAGGGTTAGGGTTGTGGTTAGAGTTCGCGTTAGGGTAAGGGTTAGATTAGGGATAGGTTTAGCATTAGGGTTAGGGCTAGGTTTGAGTTAGGGTTGTCTAGAGTTAGGTTTGAAAATAAAATTATTTTCTGAATGAGGGTTAGGGTTAGGGTTAGCGTTAGGATTAGGGTTAGGGTTAGCGTTACGGTTAGGGCTAGGGATGGGGTTAGGGTTAGTGTTAGAGATAGAGTTAGGATATGGTTAACATTGTCGAGGGTTAGGGTTAGGTTGGCGTTAGGGTTAGAGTTAGGGTTGTCTAGGGTTAGGGTTAGCGTTAGGGTTAGGGTTCAGGTTAATGTTGTTTGAAGATGTGAAGATAGAATTTTTTCTGAATAAGGGTTAGGGTTAGGGTTAGCGTTAGGGCTATGCTAGCTTTAAGGTTAAGTCTAGCTGTACAGTTAGGGTTAGTGCTAGGGTAATTGTTAGGTTAGGGTTAACGTTGTGGAAAATAAGGGTTAGCGTTAGGGTTAGCGTTAGGGTTAGGGTAAACGTTAAGGTTGTTGTTAGACGTAAAGATAAAATTATTGTCTGAATTAGAGATAGGGTTAGTGTTAGGGTTAGGGTTGTGGTTAGGGTTAGCGTTAGGGTTACGGTTAGGGTTAGGTTAGGGTTAGGGTTGTCTAGAATTAGGGTTAGCGTAAAGGTTGGGCTTAGGTTAGGGTCAGGGTTAGGGTTAGCGTTAGCATTAGGGTTGTTCTAAGATGTAGAATTATTGTCTTAATTAGGGTTAGATTATGGTTAGAGTTAGGGTTAGGGTTAGGTTATCGTTAGGGTTAGGGTTGTTGTAAGATGTGAAAATAGAAATAGTTTCTGAATTAGGGTTAGCATTAGGGTAAGGGCTAGGTAAATGGTTAGGATAGGGTTAACGTTGTCGAGGGTTAGGTTTGACGTTAGGGTTATAGTCACCATTAGCGTTGGGGTTAGCGTTAACGTTAGGGTTGTTGTAAGAAGGAAAGATGGGTTACGGTTAGGGTTAGATTAGGGTTAGGTTTGTCTAGGGTTAGGATAAGCGTTAGGGTTAGGGTTAGGGTTATGGTTGTTGAAAGATATTAAGATAGAATTACCTTCTGAATTAGGGCTAGGGTTAGCATTAGGGTTGGGTTAGCGTTAAGGTCAGGGCTAGGGGTGCGGGTTAGGGTTAATGTTAGGGTTAGGGTTAGGGCTAGGTCAGGGTTAACGTTGTGGAGGATTAGGGTGAGTTTTAGGGTTAGTGGTAGGCTGTGGGTTAACTTTAGGGTTGGTGTAAGATGTAAATATAGAATTATTTTCTGAATTTGGTTTATGGTTAGGGTTAGGTTTGTTGTTAGGGTTGGCGTTAGGGTTAAGGTTACCGTTAGGATTACGGTTAGGGTTAGGTTAGGGTTAGGGTTAACTTAGTGTTTGAGTTGTCTAGAGTTATGGTTAGCGTAAGGGTTAGGGTTAGGTTATGGTTAGGGTTACGGTGAGGGTTAGTGTTAGCCGTAGGGTGGCGTTATTGTAAGATGTAAAGGTAGAATTATTTTCTGAATTTAGGTTAGGGTTAGGGTTAGCATTAGGGTTATGTTAGGGTTGGCGTTAGGGTTAGGTTAGGATTAGGGTTATTGTTAAGGTTAGGGTTAGGTTAGGTTTAGGGTTGTCTAGGGTAAGAGTTAGCGTTTGGGTTAGGTCAGAGCTAGGGTTAGGGTATCGTTAGGGTTGAAGTTAGATGCGGGTCAGGGTTATGGTTAGCGTTAGGGTTAGGGTTGGGATTAGCGTTAGACTACGGCTAGCGTGAGGGTAAGGTTAGAGTTAGGGTTAAGTTTCGGGTTACGGTTAGGTTAGCGTTAGGGTTAGGGTTAGGTTAGCGTTAGGGTTCGGGTAAGGGTTAGCGTTAGAGTGAAGCTAGCGTGAGGGTTAGTTTAGGGTTAGGGTTATGGTTGTTGTAAGATGTGAAGGTAGAATTATTTTCTGAATTTAGGTTAGGGTTAGAGTTAACATTAGGGTTATGTTAGGGTTGGCGTTAGGGTTAGGTTAGAGTTAGGGTTAGGGTTATCGGTATGGTTAGGGTTATGGTTGTTGTAAGATGTGAAGATAGAATTATTTTCTGAATTAGGGTTAGGGTCAGGGTTAGCGTTAGGGTTAGCGCTAGGGGTAGGCTTAGGGTTAGTGTTAGGATTGGGTTCGGGTTAACGTTGTCGATGGTTAGGGTTAGCGTTAGGGTTAGGGTTCGGGTTAACGTTAGGCTTAGGTTAGCGTTAGGGTTAGGGTTAATGTTAAGGTTAGGGTTAGGTTAGGTTTAGGGTTGTCTATGGTTAGACTTAGCGTTTGGGTTAGGTCAGAGCTAGGGTTAGGGTATCGTTAGGGTTGAAGTTAAATGAGGGTCAGGGTTATGGTTAGCGTTAGGGTTAGGATTGGGATTAGGGTTAGACTACGGCTAGCGTTAGGGTAAGGTTAGAGTTAGGGTTAAGTTTCGGGTTACATTTAGGTTAGCGTTAGGTTTCGGGTTAGGGTTAGCGTTAGGGTGAAGCTAGCGTGAGGGTTAGTTTAGGGTTAGGGTAAGGGTTATGGTTGTTGTAAGATGTGAAGGTAGAATTATTTTCTGAATTTAGGTTAGGGTTACGGATAGCATTAGGGTTATGTTAGGGTTGGCGTTAGGGTTAGGTTGGGGTTAGGGTTAGGATAAGCGTTATGGTTAGGGTTATGGTTGTTGTAAGATGTGAAGATAGAATTATTTTTTGAATTAGGGTTAGGGTCAGGGTTAGCGTTAGGGTTAGGGCTAGGGGTAGGCTTAGGGTTAGGGTTAGGATTAGGTTCGGGTTAACGTTGTCGATGGCTAGGGTTAGAGTTAGGGTTAGGGTTCGGGTTAGCATTAGGCTTAGGTTAGCGTTAGGGTTAGGGTTAATGTTAAGGTTAGGGTTAGGTTAAGTTTAGGGTTGTCTGGGGTTAGAGTTAGCGTTAGGGTTAGGTCAGAGCTAGGGTTAGGGTATCGTTAGGGTGAGGTTAGATGAGGGTCAGGGTTATGGTTAGCGTTAGGGTTAGGGTTGAGATTAGGGTTAGACTACGGCTAGTGTTAGGGTAAGGTTAGAGTTAGCGTTAAGTTTCAGGTTAGGGTTAGGTTAGCGTTATGGTTAGGGTAAGGGTTAGCGTTAGTTTTCGGGTTAGGGTTAGCGTTAAGGTGAAGCTAGCGTGAGGGTTAGTTTAGGGTTAGGGTTATGGTTGTTGTAAGATGTGAAGATAGAATTATTTTCTGAATTAGGGTTAGGGTTACGGTTAGTGTTAGAGATATGTTAGCTTTAAGGTTAGGGCTAGGGATGCGGCTAGGGTTAGTGTTAGGGTTATTGTCAGGTTCGGGTTAACGTTGTGGAGGATATGTGTCTTCGTTACTGTTAGCGTTAGGGTTGGGGTTAATGTTAGGTTTGTTGTAAGACGTAAAGATATAATTATTATCTGAATTAGGGTTAGGGTTAGCGTTAGCGTTAGGGTTGTTGTAAGATGTAAAGATGGAATTATTTTCTGAATTAGAGTTAGGGTTAGTGTTAGGGTTAGGGTTGTGGTTAGGGTTAGGGTTAGGGTTAGGTTAGGGATAGGTTTAGCGTTAGAGTTAGGGCTAGGTTTGGGTTAGGGTTGTCTGGAGTTAGGGTTAGGGTTGTTTAGAGTTAGTTTTAGCGTAAGGGTTAGGTTTAGGTTAGTGTCAGGGTTAGGGTTAGTGTTAGTGTTAGGGTTGTTGTAAGATGTAAAGATAGAATTATTTTCTGAATTGGGGTAAGGGTTAAGTTTATTGTAAGATGTAGAGATAGAATTATTTTCTGAATTAGGGTTAGGGTTAGCGCTCTTGTTAGGTTGGCGTTAGGGTTAGGGTTACCGTTAGCGTTAGGGTTAGCGTTAACGGTAGGGTTGATGTAAGATGAAAAGATAGAATTATTTTCTGAATTAGGATTAGGGTAAGCGCTCTTGGTAGGTTGGCGTTAGGGTTAGGCTTAGAGTTGTGGTAAGGGTTAACGGTAGGGTTAGCGTTAGGGTTAAGATAGGGTTAGGTTAGCGTTAGGGTTAAGGCTGTTGTAAGATGTAGATAGAATTATTTTCTAAATTGAGGTTTGGGTTAGGGGTAGTGTTAGGGTTATGTTAGGGTTAGAATTAGGGTTAAGTTAGGGTTAGGGTTATGGTTAGGTTAGGGTTAGGGTTGTCTAGGGTTAGGGTTAGCGTTAGGGTTATGTACGGGTTAGGTTTATTTTAGCGTTAGGGTTATGTACGGGTTAGGTTTATTTTAGCGTTAGGGTTAGCGTTAGGGTTATGTTAGGTTTAGCGTTAGGGTAAGGTTATGGTTAGGGTTAGGGTAGGGTTAGGGTTGGCGTTAGGGTTAGGATTAGCCTTAGGGTTAAGGTTAGGGTAAGGTGAGGGTTAGGTTAGGGTTAGTGTTAGGGTACGGGTAAGGTTAGGGTTAGGTTTGTCTAGAGTTAGCGTTAGCGTAAGGGTTAGGTTGCCGTTAGGGTTAGGGTTAGAGTTGTTGTTAGGGTTAGAGTTAGGGTTAGCGTTAGGGTTAGCATTAGGGTTAGGTTAGCGTTAGGGTTGGGGTTGTTGTAAGATGTAAAGGTAGAATTATTTTCTAAATTGGGGTTAGGGATAGGTTTGTTGTGAGATGTAAAGATAGAATTATATTCTGAATTAAGGTTAGGGTTAGGGTTAGCATTAAGGTTATGTTAGGGTTGGCGTCAGGGTTAGGTTAGGGTTAGGGTTAGGATTATGGTTGTTGTGAAATGTGAAGATATAATTATTTTCTGAATTAGGCTAAGGGTTAGCATTAGGCATAGGTTAGCGTTAGGGTTAAGGCTAGGGGTGGGGTTAGGGTTAGGGTTAGGGTTAGGATTATGTTAGGGTTAACGTTGTCGAGGGTTTGGGTTAGCATTAGGGTTAGGTTTAGGGTTAGTACTAGGGTCAGGTTGGTGTTAGGGTTAGGTTAGGTTTGGGGTTGTCTAGGGTTAGAGTTAGCGTTAGGGTTAGGTCAGAGCTAGTGTTAGGTTATCGTTAGTGTTAAAGTTGGATGAGGGTTAGGTTTAGAGTTAGCCTTAGGGTTAGGGTCAGGATTAGTGTAAGGTTACCGTTAGAGTTATTTTTAAGTTTATTTTTAAGGTTAGCGTTAGGGTAAGGGTTATAGTTGTTGTAAGATGTAACGAAAATTATTTTCTGAATTAGGGTTATGGTTACAGAGAGGGTTAGGTTAGCGTTAGGGTTAGGGTTAGGTTAGCGTTAGCGTTAGGGTTAAGTTAGAGTGAGGGTTAGTTTAGCGTTAGGGTTAGGGTTATGGTTGTTGTAAAATGTGAAGATCGAATTATTTTCTGAATTAGGGTTAGGGATAGGGTTAGGGTTGTCTAGAGTTAGGGTTAGCGTTAGGTTTAGGTTAGTGTTTACGTAAGATTAGCGTTAGTGTTAGGGTTGTTACAAGATATGAATATAAAATTATTTTCTGAATCATGGTTAGGGTAAGGTTAGAGTTAAGGTTAGCTCGAGTGTTAGGGTTAGGTTAGGGTTAGGGTTTGGGTTATGGTTGTTGTAAGATCTGAAAATAGAATTATTTTCTGAATTAGGGTTAGGGTTAGGGTTAGCGTTCGGGTTGGGGCTAGGGATGGGGCTATGGTTACGATAGGGTGTCGAGGGTTAGAGTTAGTGTTAGGGTTGGCGTTAACGTTAGGGTTGTTGTAAGATGTAAAGAAGTAATTATTTTCTGAATTAGGGTTAGGGAAAGCACTCTCGTTGTCGAGGGTTAGAGTTAGTGTTAGGGTTGGCGTTAATGTTAGGGTTGTTGTAAGATGTAAAGATATAATTATTTTCTGAATTAGGGTTAGGGAAAGCACTCTCGTTAGGTTGGCGTTAGGGTTAGAATTGTGGTCAGGGTTAGCTCTTAAGTTAACGCTAGGGTTAGCGTCAGGGTTAGGATAAGGTTAGGTTAGGGTTCGGGTTAGTGTTAGGGTTAGGTTAGCGCTAGGGCTCAGGTTGTTGTAAGATGTAGAGATAGAATTATTTTCTGAATTGGAGTTTGGGTTAGGGGTAGTGTTAGAGTTATGTTAGGGTTAGAGTTAGGGTTAGGTTAGGTTAGGGTTAGGGTTATGGCTATTTTAGGGTTAGGGTTGTCTAGGGTTGGGGTTAGAGTTTTCTAGAGTTAGGGTTAGCGTAAAGGTTAAGGTTAGGTTAAGGCTGGGGTTGGGGTTGGCGTTAGGGTTAGGTTAGCTTGAGGGTCAGGGTTGTTGTGAGATGTAAAAATAGAATGATGTTGTGAATTAGGGTTACGGTTAGGGTTATGGTTGTGGTTACGGTTAGCGTTAGGGTTAGGGTTAGCGGTAGGGTTAGGGCTAGGTAAGGGTTAGGTTAGGGTTAGGGTTAGGGTTAGCGTTAGGGTTAGAGCTAGGTGAGGGTTAGGTTAGGGTTAGGGTTAGGGTTAGCGTTAGCGTTGTAGTTAGATGTAAAGATAGAATTATTTTATTAAATTAGGATTAGGGTTAGGTTTGTTGTAAGATGTAAGAATAAGATTATTTTCTGAATTAGGGTTTGGGTTAGGGGTAGCGTTGGGGTTATGTTAGGGTTAGCTTTAGGGTGAGGTTAGGGTTAGGGTTATGGTTGTTGTAAGATGTGAAGATAAAATTAT
>JAOXYJ010155605.1:0-10792 GCA_028566555.1 Lithophaga nigra
TATAATTAATTTAGATTTTGAGTGTTAAATTTCGGATGAAATATTTATTTATCTACTCAGATGAGTTTTCAATTTTTTCAGATTACGAAATTTATTTCCAAAAACTGCCAGACTATTAATTTTGTTCATATATTTTAATGCTTGTTTCTTGATGATCACGGGTGCGTACCATGAAATGTTTCAGTGTGAGGCATCAGTCAGTTAAACTGTATAAATGTGTAGACGTAACATACTTTATTTGAAATGAAACCTGTCTTATTCTAGTCGAAATAGAGCATACATGTACATGTATGTCTAGCATTTTAAATTTTGCCTCACTCAAATTGCGACAGGCGTAGTGGTTATGAAACAAAGGGCCCGAGCGCATGGAGACAGCTGTATATTTAGCTATATAATTAGAAAGCTTTGAGTTTATCCAGGCAAATTAATCAATATTTGTATGCCCTTTTTTCAGATTCTCCATATCTCCCGCTTCCTACTCGCTATTCTTTCATATTCTCGGCATACGTGTCAAATATCGGTTATGTATATGGAGGCAAAATTTTGGTTTCAATTTTGAAAAAGCGAGCGTAAAGTGATAATCGGGTTTCGAGTGCAAATGCTGGGGCTGTAGAAGCCTCTACTAAAACGTTCGAATGTACTAGGTATTACATTTTAAATTAGAATTAGAATTAATGTTCGAGTTCGAGATAAATTTCGAAAATAAAGCTCGAATTGAAGCCTTAGAATTAATTGCAGCTAAAATTTGTCGAGTCTTCTTTTCATCCATTTTGTAAAATTATAGACAAAAAATTGTAATGTTGTAATGTTGATGCTGGTAAAGAGCGAAATTTGACATTCAAACGTTTTATCACCACAGGCGGAAAATTCTGGTTTTGATTCCAATCATAACATTCAAACTCGCGTCGATTACTGTCAACATAACCTATTTCATGCGTAGGTAGTTGTAGTATTTTTAAAAATGAGGTTTGAATCCTGAATGTTAAGGATCCGTGACACTTATTCCAGATCGGGAGTTTCATTGGTTCAGCTGGATAGCTGTCCGAGGTCCCCTACCCTAGAAAGTCTGGTAATCACGATGTAGCTAAAAACCTACTGATTACGGATGAAATAAATCCTGGTTTTGATTTCCGAGACACTTATCCAGGATCGGGAGTTTCATCGGTTCAACTACCCTAGAAAGTCTGGTAATCACGATGTAGCTCAACTTTCCTCAAAGTGACTTTAAAACACGACAACCAATCCTAGTAAAATTAATGATTTCGTTGTTGGTTGACACCTACTGCTTTCACATACATATGACTTACACGTACATGGATGCCAGTTACATGTACATGCATATATATATCAATAATAATTAATTCAATTTGGGTAGTCGAAAAGTGTTAACGTACCGGGTTTGTCCCCCAGTCCGCTTTTCAAACAACATTCTACGTATAATTAATTAACAACATACGTGTAGTATCTCGTTTGAACACTATGATTTTATTTTAACAACTTAGCTGTATCGTTTGAACGACATAGTTATGTTTCTTCCAATACACTTTTGTTGCAAATATATGTCTATGTTAGGTCCTCGGTGGTCCAGTGGCCCACTTAGTACGTCAACTATTGAACACCGGTATGTGAGCACTGAAGTTGCGAATTTAAATATTCCTCACGGCGAGGTGTTTTTTCTCCAACTATGGCTGACAAAGATTGCCAGTTTCCTACAGAGGGGTTGGAAGTCCTCACGGTGTAGGAGGCTATTTGCTCCGCCAAAGGGTTCACTCGAAACAAGCTACCTAGACTAAATGTTCCGTCGGAATAATATCAAGACTAAGCCGAGTCCAGGCAAAATGTTCCGACCTATATTATCAATATATTTGAAATGATAATCAAGCCTGATAATATACAGCAAGCAAATGAGTACTTCTCAGTGTATTCAGAAGGGAGAAAGAATTATTTGCCAGCTGTCCAATAAGAATTACAAGCACAAAAAATATTTGGTTTTTAACTAACCTCACCCGAACGGTCACATGAACTATTACCATCTCTTGCTTCCATCGTCATATATACTGAAACTTTTCATATTCAACCTTCTTCTCTGAAACCACTGACTCAAATGGAACCAAACTTGGCAGAAATATTACTTGGCTGATTCTCTGCCAAAATTATAATATTCATGCCGATCTGAAATTAAAGATGGAAGCAAAGGGCCCAAGTGCATTTTGATTAGCTGAAATTTCAAAGATCTCCTTGTTAGAAACCTCACAACCAATGGAACTGTGATTGTATATAAATGCTTCTGGGATGATCCTCTGCCAAAGTCGTATATCATAAAGCAATCAGATTTGGTCTACACATTCATCAGCTGATGTGCATGTCAGCTGAATATATGTCACCTGACCTTGATAATTTTTAGGTCCTATTGATTTTGTTGATTTTTCGCAAAAGTTTATTATAACCTCTGCTCTTGTCTCGCCTGCACGAATGTCGTTTACGACGGGGGTAGCAATAATCAAGATTAGTTCTGTTTCTCAGATTTATAACCGGTAAACCTTAATTTAGTTTTATCAAGTATTTGTGATTAGGTCAGTTTCTCAGTAAGTGTACATCATAGGTGAGCTATATTTAGTCTATTTATGGATTCTAGAGTCTGCAAGTCAGCCAGACACATGTTACCAGATCTTGATTTCATTTCCATCGTCCACTAAATTCATAATACCTATGCGATATGAGGAGGCAGGCGAAACATGTTCGTGTGTCAACCCTTGTTCCTTTATCATATTACATACAATTTGTTTACTATTTCATATTTTTGTTTTGTTTTTTTATTTTTTAAAATTAGCCCAATTCAATTTTTGATTAGTATTTATAGTTAAATAACCACAACAGGAATCTATATGATCATACTTTTAAATATTTTGCATTTATTTTTGTTCATCCCATTTCCCTGTTAAAAAAGAAATAATATGATGATTTTAACTCGTGTTATGTCGATAGGAGTACGAAATATATTTCAATGATGGCAAGTCAGAATTGCCTACAATCGGAACAAATACGCTAGGCCCAACGTTCCGATCCGGAATCCCTATCCTAGGTCATTTGGTCCTCGCGTAACATCTAGCGGCCAAAAAATCAAGCTTAATCTATCCCTCAATATGAATTGGACGCCATGATATGGCTGAAAAATTGTTGAAAGAGTCGAATAAGCAATACATATACATGGTATTTGTACGTGTAAAAAGAATTCTTGTTTTTTTTTCAAGCTTTCCAGAATTCAATTTCTAATGAATTAGGTCTAATTTATAAAAATTAAGTAAAAATCAACTGGGAGTAGATAGCTAGCAACTGTTGACAGCTGAGTTGTCAATTCGCCAGCCGCTAGCAACTTTTGACAGACCGTCGTTTAACACTCATCGGCTAAGCTTACGACAGAAACGACAAACAGTACAATAAATATAAAAGACAATATCACTAAATGCGCAAAATTCACCGAAGTATATGGAAAGGTATAGTGAAGATTACCGTTGATGGAAAAAGTCAGTGAGAAATAAACGACAACTGTATTGATACATCACAGTTAATGGTGACTTTAACGATAATCAGTTAGATCCGAGAAGCTTTAAGATCAGGTCTCTGTTAGCACAATTCAGTTTAACCCAACTAATAGATGAACCGACTTACTATACCGAAAACTCGACATCTTGTATAGATTTGTTAATGACAAACAATGTCAATAACCTACTATATACTGGGGTGGGTCCTCCCCTTCTAAATCAAACTCGCTATCACTGCCCGATTATTGGCGTTTTAAATATTCCCAAACTACATCAAAAATTAATCAAAAGGAAAATTTGGTTGTATGATCGTGGAGATTACACAACGAATTTAATAGGTAATTATCTGATCGCAATTGCGATCAGCTTTTCCAGCCAGACGAAATGGACATTATAACAGAGAAACTTACTAATTCTATTTTAGTCGCAGCGGAAAAAAATTATTCCCAATAAAATTTTGACAGTACGTAAGGAGAGTCCCATTTGGCTAACTACTTACATACGCAAGAAGATTAGGAAAAAGAATAGGATACACAAAAAAACTCGAAACGTTTTAACAATCCGTCAAATTGGATTAAATTTAGAGAAATTCGGAATAGGGTTACTTCTTTAATTCACAAATCAAAAGAAAAATACAATAATAATTTAATTAAAAAGCTCAAGTACGAAAATTCATCGACTAATAATTGGTGGAAGATAGCAAAACAGTTAACGGGTGTAAAAGGAGATGAACCTTGCGTTCCTCCTTGTTAGTAAACGGTAAACCAATTTTCGATGAAACTGATAAAGCTAGCGAACGTAATCAATATTTTGCCACACAGTCAGTAATTGATGACTCAAACAGTGATCTTCCAAATTTAGCTACAATTACAAACCAAATATATAATTTAGTATTATGTGAATCCGAAGTTGAAGATGGTTTGAAAATCTTAAACCCGTCAAAATCGTCTGGACTAGACTTAATTAACCCTCGATTATTTAACGCCTCGGCGGCTATATTAAAATATCCACTTTGCAAACTTTTTAATCTGTCTCTAGACACTAGTCAGTGTTTGTCTTGTGTCTATGTTAGCCAAAAGTTGTATGTTCTTTTTGACTTACGGTTTCTGGCTGCCCCATTGGTATCTTCGAACTTTACTTGATCATCCATGACAGACTGTAGCCACAATCCAGGCTTAAATATCAGACCGGGACCAGGAACAGAACTAATTTGGTCATCCACGACAGACCGTAGCCACAATACAGGCTTAGATATCAGACAGGGATCAGGAACAGAGCTAATTTGGTCATCAATGACAGATCTTACCCGCAATCAAGGTTTACGTATCAGACCGGGGCCAGGCATAGAGATATTTTGATCATTCATGACAGATCGCAGCCTTACTCCAGGCGTAGATATCACATCTGGACAAGGAATAGAGATAATTTGATTATTCATGACAGATCGTAGCCTTACCCATGCGCACATATCAAACCGGGACAAGGTATAGAACTATTCTGATCATTCATGACAGACAACAGCCTTAATCAGGGCGTATATATCAGACCGGGACAAGGGATAGAGTTAATTGATCATTCATGACAGACCGCAGCCTCAATCCAGACTTAGATTTCAGACCGGGACCAGAGACAGAGCTAATTTGTTCATTTATGACATATCAGAGCTGGACCAGGCATAGAACTACTTTGATAATTTATGACAGACATAAGCCTTAATCAAGGTGTATGTATCCGACCGGGACAAGGGATAGAGCTAATTTGATCATTCATGACAGACCGCATCAGACCGGGACAAGGGATAGCGATAATTTGATCATTCATGACAGACCGTAGTCACAACTCAGGCTTAGATATCAGACGGGGACCAGGGACAGAACTAATTTGATCATCCATGACAGACCGCAGCCTCTATCCAGACTTACTTATCAGACTGGGACCAGAGATAGTCAATTTGATCGTTCATGACAGACCGCAGCCTAAATCCTGGCTTATGTATCACACCGGGACCAGGAATAGAGGTAATTTGATCATTCATGACAGACTGCAGCCTTAATCCAGGCGTAGATATCACATCGGGACCAGAAATAGAGATAATTTGACTATGCATGAGAGACCGCAGCCTTAACCCATGCGTATATATCAAACCGAAGTATAGAGCTATTATGATCATTCATGACAGACCGTAACCTTAATCTAGGCTAACATATCAGACCGGGACCAGAAATAGAGCAAATATTTGATCATTCATGAAAGACTGCAGCCTCAATCCAGACTTAGATATCAGACAGGAACCAGAGATAGGGCTAATTTGTTCATTCATGACAGACAGCGGCCTGAATCCAGCCTTGCGTACAGACCGGTTCCAGCGATAGAGCTTATCTGATCATTTATGACAGACCGCAGCCTCAATCCAGCCTTACATATCAGAACAGGACCAGGGATAGAGCTAATTAGATCATTCTTGACAGACCCCAGCCTCAATCCAGGCTTACATATCAGACCGGGACTAGGGATAGAGATTATTTGACCACTTATGGCAGACTGCAGCCTCAGTCCAGGCTTAAATATTAGACCGGGACCAGGGATAGAGCTTGTTTCATCATTCATTACAAATCACAGCCTCAACCCAGGCTTACATATCAAACCGGTACCAGGAAAAGACCTAATTTGATTATTCATGACAGATTGCTGCCACAATCCAGAGTTACCTATCAGAACTGGACCAGGCATTGAGCTAAGTTGATCATTTATGACAGCCCGAACCCTAGGTTTAGGTTTACATATCACACCAGGACCAAGAACTGAGGTAATTTGATCATTGATGACAGACTGCAACTCTATATTCGTCTTAACAGAACAGAAATTAACAGGTGCGGATATATATGAATTGTTATATTTTTATACAATGTAGTACACGAATAACAGTTTTGAATATTGAAAAAAATTTGTTCGACTCGTAAAAAACGAATAATTTGTTTATAATAATTCTAATATAAAACATGACCAAAGGGCGACGCATAATCAGGGGAGATTATTTCACCATCTCCGTTACCAGGTTGCAAATATAATATTTATTTTTGTGTTACAGATTCAAAAACTGTACAACCGAATATAGCGCTCATTTCTTGTGTTTACATGGTTTAAATATTTTATTTCGTAATTCTACACTATTTGTTATCGTCTTTCGTTCTTTTAGATGATTTTATCGTTCGTTCGTTCGTTTGCACGAATGCATTTTTGCTTTCGTGCGTTTACACGATTCAATCGTTCTTTTAGACGATTGAATCTCGTTTCCGTTCGTTTGCACGAAAGAATGCAGACAGCGTTTTTAGTGCAAACGAACGATACACAAAATACGAACGAACGGAAAAACGGGAAACATACGTTTCAGGGAGTGTAGAGGAAAGATATATCATAAATGTATTGATCCTGGAGTAAAGACATCAGTCAAGCACCTGTCACCTGACCATGACAAAAGTTTTATAGTTCACAGACTGTTTGCTTCACATTAAAAATTTCTCTTAATAGGAATGTTCCTGTCTAATTGTATATAAGTGCATCTTCCATATCTGGTCCATGTAATTAGTCCAGAGTATAGATGTGAATTCAGATGTGTTATATCATCTTGACCTAATTTTTGTGGTCCACTGACTTTATTATATAATTAGTTGCTCTCATGCCACATGGAGTCAAAAGAGACATATTTGTGTGTCAACTCCTGTGATTGATTATTACATATATCTAGCAAATGTAGACGTTCATGCAAGAGGGAATATTAACTTATTAAAATATATGTGAGACAGTCCAATAAGTTTTGGAATCATAAAATGTTCCATATATGTAGTATTGTGTGTAGGTTTTATATCCGTTTGATTTTATGTTTATATGTAATGGTATATTGGCTTAAACTTCAAATTGTTATGTCGCAAATATATAGTCCAAAAATATAATTTTGATCATGAACAAATAAATAGTATAAATTCTGAATTTGTACATGGTTAATTTAAAGATAGGAACATTTAATGTCAAGGGAGTGGCAAAAAAAAAAAGAAAAGAAAAGAGATATTTTACTGGTTGAAGAAGAAACCGTTAAATATTTACTTTATTCAGGAAACACAATGTACAGAAGAAACAGCCCAGAAATTTCAAATGGACTGGATGACAAGTGCATTTTTTCGAATAAAAATGCAGATAGCGCAGGTGTAATGATTTTGTTTAACTCTAATTTTGAATATACTGTAGAAAAAAATAATTTGCGTTAATGAGGGTAGATATATATGTGTCATTAATATTGATAAGGAAAAATTAGTTTAAGCTAATTATCACGGATTAAATTCAGATAAAGATGATCTTTTACAAGACCTCTTAATAAAAAATTGAACAGTTCAGTGATATACCAATCATTTGTGGAGGAGATTGGACTTTGTATAAGAAAATGTTGACAAGAAAGGGGGATCCAAAGATTTATCACACAAGAAAAATAGGGAATTATTTAAACAATTCATGGCGACAAATGACCTTATAGATATATGGCGTATATTGAATCCGTTTCAGAAAAGATATACATGGCGACAAAAAAAAATCCTGCAGTACAATGTAGATAAGACTTTTTCTTAGTATCCTTGGGTTTAAGACTGTTACACAAAATACAGATATAACTTATGACTACAGAAGTGACACCTCCTTTGCCAACTTGAGTTAGATAAACAAAAGTTGAGAAAAGGAAAAGGATTTTTTTAAACTAAACACATCACTTCTTCCAGATAGCAATTTCAAAGTTACTGTGCAAAAGTTAATAAAAGAAAATAGTGATCTGTACAAAGATCAAAATTTAAATCCAAATTTAATTAGGAAATTTGTGAAATAACAATCTATGATTCATACCAAATTTAATGCGTAATATGCGCATTTTGACAAATAATATATCATCAGTTGTGCTCAAGACCTAAGATATGAAAAACCAGAACAACATCGAAAAGGTTGTAGAGCAGAAATAAATGCCAAAACGACCAAAAAGTTAAAGCCCAAAACCAGCTAAGAACAGAGCTGTGCACGAGGGAGAAAAATTGATATTAGTAGATACGCCATTAAATATTCAACTAAGATAAAGAAAGAAAAAGAAAATGTAAGGTTAAAACAGAAGGAACTAAACAACCTTTAAGTGATGTGTTTATCATTAGATACATCAAATTCAAATATTGAAGAAAAAAGTTTGATATTACATGTAATAAATGAACTAAAATTATTCAAAGAAAACAGAAGGTGCTATTATCAGAACAAAGGTTCAGTGGTTACGAGAGGCAGAAAAAATACAAGTTTTTCTTCAATTTAGAGAAGCGAAATTAATTAGATAAATCTATACAATGTCTTGTAGATGAAAATGGAAATACCATTAATAATTCAATGAAATCGTAAAAGAACAAAGAAAATTTTACAGTTCACTTTATTCAGAAACTAAACAAAATGATTCACTTTATTCAGAAACTAAACTAAATGATACTATAGATGATAAGATTTTGGAAGTATTTAATAGCATTAGGGAGTGACATGCGCTATAGTCACATTCAACCAATAAATACTAACTAATAAAATTACGCTCAAAGAATATTCAATAATCTAGGTAGCAGTAGAGTAAAATAACCAACTACAAAGAATAGATGATAATTAACCACCATACGAAACATCACAAAATTATCACATACTTACATTCCCTCGCCCAATCAAAAGTTTGTTCATACAGCATAGATTTCTATGTATTACGTAAGGTATTATTGTATTGTTCATTTGTAGTCGATGTACAATACGTTCATCAAAAGTGTAAAACTTTCTACAGGGTATTTGTGGTAGCTCTTTGGTGTTGGGAGAAAAGTTTAATTTTGACCTTAATAGAAGAGCAGAGCGAATAAAAATCCCCATAGAAAAATACTTTATTATTCTTTTTTATTGAACATTGTTTTATCAGTTAGTATTAGTAATATTTTGTGAATACTTATTCTGTTTAAAATTATGTGAGTTAATCCGAAACTTGAAAAGTAATTCAGTAATAGCCTAACTCCTAATTTCCTATTTAATATGAATTCCTGGCTTCAGAAGGTGAACTTTTCTCTGGATTGTCATAATGAATACGCGGACTTTCTTTCCAGTGTACAGATTTTCCGGGTACAAGAATATTCTGCCTTGTACGTAATGTGTGTGTTAAGCTCCCTCAGAAGAACTTCACTAATGTATTTATGTCATGGAAATTCTACCCAGTGATTAATATCCAAAAGGAAAGAATACACTGCTGGAAAAGGTAGTCTGTTACAATTCAACGCTAAATAGTATCAAAATCCTCCCATTCATATTTCAAGTTCAGCAGATGGTAAACTGGTGTCTTAAAATTCCTTTTTTCATCCGATTTTCCGTTATTCAAAAATGAAAGTGAAACTAAAAACAAATTGAGTACATGTTACCTATCTCATTAAGTGACCACTAATACCCAGTTCAATTTAGAAGTTTTATTTAACACTAGATAATAATTACCGATTAGAACTCAGAAGATCAATTATTTAATTACTCGGTATGTAAATATGCGATAAATGCATTAGAGAATAAGAAGCTCGAGGCTAAAGGCTCTCGCACTATATTTCATAGTATATGGCTTATTGATCTCTAACTCTTATTAAATATATTTTTTTAAACAATTGTGCCTCAAGAATACATAAATACATGTTGAATTAACATAATAAAATGCTCACGTGTTTGAAATGGAACAAAGAACGTTATAGTACTCTGTAAGGAAAATCAAGCATATTAAGTTTTTACACTATGAAATAGGTGCTTTTGGGATTTGAACAGCAATTTCTTTATTGTCCATTGCTAGCTGTTGAAAACAGACCCTGATTGCTCATTCATTTCAATATTATTTTCAACGAATATATAAATAACTCTGACCCATGAAGACAAACAGATTAATACATGTAACATAAGACAATTCATGACGTAATAAATATGCCGTGTAAAGTGAAACGTCCAGTTAAATAATGCTTTGTTGCAAATAGCACTACATTTCTATTGCCAGTCCAAAAGATATTTCGTTCAGGTATTCCGTATTAAATCCTTTTAAGGATGTTCAATGGTGACATTTCTGACTTTTAACAAATATTTTGCAACTCTTCTTGATTTTTCATAAGAAATGCCTTGAATTTTTTGCACAGTAACCCCTATATTTCTATTCATTTTCTCAAAGGACTTATTTCAAAGGCTCACTC
>JAOXYJ010155713.1:258-10790 GCA_028566555.1 Lithophaga nigra
CAAGAATGTTACTTGATTAATATCAACATTCCCAGTTACTAAGTAAATACAAAAGTACACACATAGAATTCCGAAGAAATGAAAGCATACATGTAGTTCCCTAGTGCTCTTTTGTATACATGAAGTACATTTGAATTATGCAGTTTTTTTTTATTAAATTCAGTTTTTTTTTAATTCAAAGGATCGTTTAGGGAATATTGAAGATACAATTAGAAGCTAGTGACACCTTTGAAGCTAATAGAAATTATGTCAACTTCAGGATTTAGGTCAGTATTAACCGAAAATAGTAATGTTTTGGGAATCAACAGACATTTTTGTAATCTTGCAATGGAATGTGTGACGTTACATGAACATTGTCATCTTCGATATGACATCACTACAGAATGTATTCTATAGAACTTTTTACATGGGTATAAGTTATTCCCTGGTACAATAAGTCAATGCATATTGTTTACAACAATTTGTGTTGGTTACAACATTTATCAGAGCTTTCGTACATGTTGCTTTCTCATGATCGAAATGTTGATGTTTAAATTTAACCACAGATAGTAAAGACATTACAAGTAGCAAGTAAACTAAGAAATATAGCACAACCAATGTAATTAGTACAGTGGAAAATGTATCGTGATCAGTTTGAACACAGTATCTGGAGGAAAAATGCAAGGGAACTTTTTTTTTTAAAAAGCGGATTTTCAAGTGATTTTGGAGTTAATTCTGCTGAAACTACAAGAGATACTTTTGTTGAATTACTGTGACATACCGTATTGTGATGTAAAAATGTCGAAACCACACAATGTTTACAAAGAAGTGGACGATGTCATATATCTACACATGCGCAATTACAATTGTTCGTAAATTATTTAAGGCCGTGCTGCATATCTTTAAAATGTGAAGCCTTCTCTAAGCCCTATAATTTAAAGGTCAAATCATCTTTCGAAATAGTCCGACGGAGGCGTATGGCTTTATTTCAGCGTTAGTGGAGAATTCTCACCGAAGTTTCTTTAGAATGACAAAAAGTAAAAAGAAGCTCTAGATGTTTTCGAGAGAAGAAGTATGAAGGTAGAGATTATTTGAGAAGAAATGACGTATAATGTCATAACCTTCTACAATCGTTCAAAGAATTAAAAAAGTTAGGAAATAATAGATATTACGCTTTGGTAAGTGATGTCAAAATGGGAACTTCCATAGCAGTTAGACAAAAAATACAACGATGGATGAAATCTTCAGTTCAAGTCAGAAATACAATGAGTACATAAGTGGAGAAGTATTGTCTGTCTGTTCATTTTTCTTATATAATAAATTTGTTAATTTCGTGTTTGGAACACAACGATAAGTTTCTTGTAAAACAGAAGGAGTATCTGGAGGATTTACGAGAAATTTTCAGGAAAAACTGGCGTTGACAGAACTGTGGAACCGCCTTGAAACACAGAAGTATATACAGATATTGTACACTCAGTACTTGTGAAAACTGGTTTGGATGTAGCAACCCTTTTGGTAAGGAATTGTACTATGTTTACGACTTTTGCAATACAGACACATCTCCAACTGAACACTTAATGAAAACATACTATTGGCAGGATAGAAAACTACATAATCCAGTAATGAACATTCTAATGAAATTTGAGACGCATTCAAACAACGTGTTTTACCCTGTCAAAACGATCATTCTGTCAATCACCTATTTACTACCACAGAATTAGGAATAGAAAATAAGATGTCTAAGAAATGCGTAGGAAATCATGCGAGAATAAAGATAACCGTCATCATTGGCGTCGTTAGTCCTTTGGACTGACATCATAAAGTTAACATCAAATTTTGCAACGTGGACAACAATTCTCAAGGCGAGATATAATGATTAGACATTTCAGACAGAAACAAAATTAATCAACCGTATCCAATGTTCAGACAAATCTATACTACCATCACCATCACCACGATACGTTGAAAAGTAAACCCCAAATCAAGAAGATTCAACAACAGAATCAGCTTTTGCAAAATTCGGCTTGCATAGAAGGTGGGATATTATTCCATTCCCAGTTCGATTTGTAAAGGCATGTTCAAAATGGGTGTCAAATGCAGGAAGAGGAGGACGAACAAAAAGATTCTGACGAAGACATGGAAATTAGTGAAGAGGAGGATAATTCGGCCTTCAATCCAATAATGGATGCAATGATATGGCAAACTAGATCACGATTACAAGATGACAGTGGAAACAATCATGCGAGAACAAAATGTAGATGAAACAAGATGTTGCACGCTACGTCGTGCTAAGAATACCCCCACTCGTTCATTTGTTGTCAATTCTAAGTCGTGCGGTAAAGAGGAAGTAGATGTGTGGTAAACCTGAAAAGGGGAGACACGGTACAAGTCACTATGCAAAAGCCAGATACCAAATATGAAATCATTTCTTTATATAGAAGCTGAGAAATCTGTAACGAAAGTTTTCATTACATCAAACATGAAAAATTCTAAGTCGTGCGGTAAACAGGAAGTAGATATGCTGCAAACCTGGAAAGGGGAGAGAAGGTACAAGTCACTATGCCAATGCCATATACCAAATATAAAATCATTTCTTCAAGAGAAGCTGAGAAATTTGTAATGAAAGTGTGAATGGACGGATTAACGGACGGACTAACGGACAAGGTGATTGCAATATAGCCAACACTCTACGAGTGGGGGTATAATTTGCACCTTTATGAAGTAGAAAACTTATCAAAACTCAATTAACAGATAAAATCTTGCATATTCATCTATTGCTGAATCCTAATAAACATATAAAATACAATTTAAGGTTTTATTTCTTCACCAAATATCAAATGAAACCAGTCAAATAGAAATCCACCTTATGCAAAGCTCTGTCATCAGTAGAATGTGGCATAAAATGTGGATTTCCATCTTTTAATATGATATTTCTCAATACAACATCACTCTGCTTAACGTAGAATTATATCCATCAAGACTAAAATGTTTGTATGTAAATATTTCTTTGCAAGATTCACTATCCAAATGTTGAAAGTGGAGACAGAACAGGCTGATTAATCTGATTAAACAAAAACACAGCCAGTTTTGACCGTAAGTTTACAATATTGTTCACCTGTTTCCATTGATAATGCCCTTTTAACATAATTTTACTATTTTTAAATGTATGTGGCACATCCAAATTCAACCATTATTTTAGATATTGTTTATTCTTTTGTCTCCTTTTCTTCTTCTTTTTCCTGAGGTTCTTCCTCCTTACTCTGAGTTTCTTCTTTCTTACTTTCCTCAGTTTCATTAGTTACTTCTTGTTTATTATTTTCATCATCTTTGGTTTCAGCGGGTGTCACTGGTTTTTCTGCATCTTTCTTCTCGTCACCTAAAAAAAACGGAATATGTAGACATAAAATGAAAGTATTGATGGTTCTAATGTTCAGATTTGCCTGCTTTGCTTTTAGTCTTATATATTTTGGAGTCATGCAAGAACAATTGAAGAATTGAAGTTGTCTGTGCCAGATAAACTTACATTAACATGATGTTTTAATTTCCTCCTTTGCCCAGAATTGATCTAAATTTACACGTAATAATTGATAATAGTGTTACCTCCTCTTGTCCATTATCCAATCAAACCAAACCACCAGGCAAAAAATATAATTCTACACATAAATATAAACCAGCAGAACTAACTGACTGAGACTTATGGCAGTTATATATCAAAACAATGTTGATTTATAGTAAAAGTATAAAAATAATACAGTGAAACTGATTTCCAGAAATATGTGAAAGTTTGTGTATCAAATGGGGAAGTTTGGAAATAGATCATATATCGGAACTGTTTTTACAGCCTAAATCAGAGTGCACCATAGATCCAGATTTAGGTAAATCTGAACAAAAATTGGAAAGGTAGACATAACATAAAGCTCTCTCCAATTTTGACAAATTTGTGTCAACATAAACTATTTTCTTTCAAGAATTTTACATAACAGAAACATAAAACCATTCACAACAAAAGTGTTTCCCCATGCTTGCATCTTAACTGGTTCCACAAGATCAAACACTGTATAATAAATGTTTCAAATATCCACAGTATTTCAAAAATTATGACTGTAGAAAGCATGCAAAACTGAAAATATTACACTTCTGGAAGGTACATAAAATAATTCAAAATTGATCATTTAGTAGTTTAGAAACCAGAGAAACTGGAACTTGCAATTTATCAGGACTAAAAGTAGTAAACTGAAAGGTAAATCAAGTAACAAAAGAACGGAGAGAATGTAGAATTTTTTTTCTCTTTTTCAGTTTAAATCTCTAAGAAAAATTATCAGTCACTTATCAAACTTAAGGATCTTCTACAGGTATAATGATGGTCTATCCCAGTTTACAGAT
Organism: Lithophaga nigra; assembly: GCA_028566555.1. Taxonomy (NCBI): domain Eukaryota; kingdom Metazoa; phylum Mollusca; class Bivalvia; order Mytilida; family Mytilidae; genus Lithophaga; species Lithophaga nigra. The sequence goes on from JAOXYJ010155713.1 coordinate 4,621, forward strand.
GTTAACTGGCTTCTGACTGTACCCCTGATCAGCTGACCAGTAACCAATTATATCCAAAAGGGGGATTTCCAGAAATATAACAGCATGGTAAAGTAAAAACAAAACTATGTATTTGATTCAATATTCAATCCAATTTATTTTATGTGACTTTTTGTGATTTCTATCCAATTTTGATTCCATGCCATCAGAATTTCTTGAAGGTAATTCTTGGTTGACTTATAGAAGTTCTGGTAGTGATCACATGCATGAAATAACAGGCTATAATTCCATTGTGGTATTTGATTGAGGTTACTTCACATTTTCTTTAGAAAATGCCTGTACCAAGTCAGGATTATGACAGTTGTTTTCCACTCATTCCGTTTGCTGAGATGGTCGAGCGTTTTTTTTCTCGGATATGATGGACTTCCCCTTTTGAATATGCCATGGAGTTTGGTATTTTGTTATTACCTTATTTACAATACATTTTACACATCTTACCTTGATCAATAACTTCCTCTTTGGCATTATTAGTTTCATTTTCTTCCTTTTCCTGTTCCCTCTGTGATGACACTGCTGTTTCTACCTCCCGATCCCCATTCATCTCAATCTGTTCTCTTTCTTTCTTAGCACTTGTTGATGAATTACCTTTAGCAATCTTTTTATTGACATCATCTATAGCTTTTTTAATGGCTGACTGTGCAGACATATCTCCTACAATATAAGATAATAAATTTCCTAAACATAATTTTAGAATGTAAAATTTTAATTAAGCTATATTAATGAGATAGGCATACGTAATAATGAATTATGAACTTCACCTTGTACACACACTAAAGAGAAATTTCATCAAAGTCATTCAACCATCAAATATAGGTCAAAAAGATCCCAATTTAACAATGTTTTAGCTGCTTCCAAAATATTTTCAAACTTTGTAAGAATTCCACATTTCCACCCAGACAGTATGGAATACTGACCCTAGGATCAATTTTCAGTGGGGTCAAAATACCATATGGTACTGGTCCTAAAGAACCAAATGCAAAACTTGACCAGGAAGAATAAATGGACCTACAGTTTTTTCATCATGCAACTCCACTTGGTGACCGAACAAAAAACCTCTTTAAAGAGATGCAGATCCCCTTTGCTGTCAATGTTACAACCTTTACATTAAAGGCTTCAGTTTATGAAATACCTGATTTCAACAATTTCTCTGATACTATACTCTATAATCCCAACAATCACCAAAAATATCCTCTTTATTTCAAGTAAATTATTCAATTCATAAATTCTTGTTTTGGAGACAATTGTTCACTTTGTAACCTTGCAAAGAGAAACCATTCATACAAAGACAGATCCTGTACTAAGCATAGTTGCTAATTTTGAATTACATTCCCCATCGCTTACTCCAGTAAAATTACCTCACTTTGTAGTTTAAATTTAGGAATCAATTTCCGTTTTGAATATCCATCAAAAGGGGAGACAATTTGTAAATACAGTGAAATCTGTGTAAACCCCTTCTGGCCTGAAAATTTTGTTCAGTTTAGACAGGTGTTCTGATTACACAGGTTCAATGTATGTGACTGACCTCCAGAACAAGTTGGTTTACACAGGATGCCAGTTTACTCAGGGTTTGCTTTAGACAGATTCAATGTAAGATTATAAAGAAACATTATATAAATACTTACAAAGAAGTACAGTACTGTCATTGCAGACTGACAAGTTTCATAGTTGGAGAACATAAACGAACAAACATAAGTGAACGTGAGCACGCCCAGCAAGTAAGAGAAAAGCAGAAGTATCAAGGATAAGGCAGCTCCTCCATGCTTAAAACTATCTACCTGTAAATAAAAAATAATTTGAAATGACAAAAATGTGAGTGTTTATCATCACAGTAACAATAAGTCAGATCTGAAATCAAAACAATTATAAACAATAACCAAAAAACAACTTTATCATGTCTGAATTTCATTAAGTCATTTAAATATTTCCAAGAAAGTGTAATTGAAGCTTTCATACATGCAAAAGATAACACCTGTACAAATCTTTTTAATTTTATTTTTACTTTTTTGCCATTTTAACAGATAACTGGATTTAGTATTTTACATGCGTCATATTAGTTAACCATGGAGTTAAAAGCTTTGCATCTTTAATAATTAAGTCGGAATACATGGAACTTAAGAATAATTGTCAAATGATAAAATGCATACAATTTTTAGCTCACATGGTCTTGGAAATGACTATGACAGTTGAAGTTAAACATACATGTATCCATAAATGTTCAATGGAAGGTCCTTTGCTCAAACCATCTTTTTGATGCCGATCAGAATTCCAGGATGGCTGCCACTGTGGAACTTAGTTTAATTATTGGACCCTATGGGAAATGCACTTTAAGATCTTTATAGAAATGACTGCCACAGCTGAAGCTAAACATGTGAATAAAAATATTCATTGGAAGGCCCTCTACCAAAACTGTAGTTTAATATTGGACTCTGTGGGAAATACACTAAGTCTTGAAGGTTTTTTTCTTGGAAATTACTATGACAGTTGAAACTAAATATGTCCACAAATGTTCATTGGAAGGCCCTCTTTTTTAAATGTCTTGGATATATATTTTATTTTGTACTTAGCATGAAACAGGCAACAAATGCTCAGTAAACCTCACATTTCTGCCTAAACCTCATACAAAATAAAATTTATATTCCGACACATTGTATGTATATATACTGTATAGAAACATATTCAATATTTTCTGTAAACTTTTTGACAGTGCAATATCACATCAATATCATGACATGATCAACAATAGAAATGATGCTTTTTCAGGATTTTTAAGTTTCATTATGAAATAAAAGGGTTACTGCATGAAAATGCGTGAATATTGTCATTCACACCAATTGCACGTGCAGGCTTGTGCAGTATAAAATTCTGCTCTGGACAATATTTGACAATATTTGTGCAAAAACCCTATATTTCTGCAGGAATATGATAGCCAGGTGCCACTTGTGGAGCAAAACCTGATACCCCTTCCACAGTACCTGAACCTATCCTGTGATTTAGGAGCGGTTCATGTCCAATCTTAAGTTTTCCGTGTTGTACGTTTTTTCCTTTTTTTTTGTTGTCTGTCAGTCATGGTCAAAACTGTCCAAACTTATGAGTACTGGGTTCTGACAATATATATGAAAACAAACCTGTATTGCAAATACAAGGATAATAGTCAGGATGACAGGCACACAGAACTTTAATACATCGATGAAGAAATTTGCAAGCCAATAAACACTAAATGGCACTCCAGCTGTTCGTAGTTGACTTCTTATTTTAAACTGCAATAAATTTGAAAATGAAAATTATTTGCTGTATACATACAAACATAACTGGAAATATGAATATCAAGAAAGTACACTTTATTAGACACAAGAAAGGTTCTGCATATTCAGGATGATATGGCTGTGGCAACACAAGAAGAAGTCAGAAATACTTCAGCTACACCAGGTGAATATGTGGCCATGATAACTGTCACTGATTCAATGCTGTCAGAATACTAAACCTCAATAAAAATTAAAAAAAAAATTCTTATTGGTGACACTGGCTTTTATATTATGGAATACATCTAGAAATAACACCACTATAACTAAATTTTTTGTTTGGAATATAGAGGTGTTCATATTAGACAGGTTCAAACAAAGTTTTTTGACATACATGTATATAACTCAGACTCCAACAATCATTCAGATACTGCAGTTTTCACTCCAGTTGTGATACTGCTACTGTACAACTTCAATATTAATTTATTTACAATATGTTGAGAAATAAAAATACTGTGTATCCTGATGTAGAATATTATTTATCCACCCACCCTATGTCTACAATGAGTACACTGGTGAAGAGCATCTACATGGCAACTATGCTAGAAGTCTGTCTGACAACTGAATGAACAGTACAGCTTACTGTACATAAATGTTACTGCAGTTTTTTGTTACATTTAACACCCAGAGATCACCATAAGCAGTGTATTTCTGTAAATAAGCAAAGAAATTCTAGAAAACCTAATTCATTTTAAAACAGAGTTCAAAATATGCAGCAAAATCCCCATGTATGCAATTGAGGGATATAGTTGATCATATCAACTGTTATTTTCCTCTGTGTATCCAGATTTTTGTACTGATATGTCCTTGAACTATCCATGTTTACACAAGATCCTTTCCTCACCTAGCATTGCATATATGGATTAAAATACAATAAACTGCAGATCAAACTGCATGCTAAGAAATGAAAATTCTGGCCCATTATTGTCTGGTTCCTTGTTCAATTGACAGAACGAACGTGATGCTGTTAGCACATCAGATTTTTGGATACTCTGTTAAAACATATATCAAGTGAATACTCAGTTTTGAAATACTCAGTGAAAATACCAGAATACCCAATTGATTAAGAAAGATTGAGTAAAATACCCAATGCATCCAAAGCTTATTTGGAACACTGAACACCATTTTCAGTAATTTTTCATGGAGACACATCATATTGGTGAAAGAACCTATGAATAAAGGGAATCCACCAAATTTTGAGAGATAACTGGTAAACTTTATTACATATTGGATATTGTTTTCACATTTACACAGTCTATTGAAAGCTCACACGCTTGACAGGTGATACAGCTCAGTGATCTGTACAAGTTAATGTGACCAACTATATAATCCACTCAGGGGCCTGGGTGGCCGAGCGGTTAAGGTCGCTGACTCATAACCATAAGCCTAACACCACTGTCGTGGGTTCGAGCCCTGCTAGCCCCACTTGATGTGTTAAGGTCACCAGACACCTACCCAAGGTCTGGGGTTTCACCAGGTCAGCTGGTTAGCTGTCAGGGCTTTCCTCCCACAGTAAGTCTGGTAGTCACGAGATAGCTGAAAAACTGCTGAAAGTGACGATAAACCCCCACCAATCAATCAATCAATATAATCCACTCTGCTTATGAAATCCAACTGCTTTCTTTTTCTTCTGTAACACTGTTCCAATTTGTTGGTACAAATTCTTCTGATTTCCCAGAGGTTCTAAGACAACAACTGATATACCTCCTAACATATCAGAGTAACTGTTACAAAAGTCCTGATTAAGAGCTTTCTCTCTTTTTTTTTCACTTACATGATGTAAAAGTTCAACGTCCGAGGTTACCAGCTAATGATCTGTACAGGATATATGCTGGAATTGGTGATTAGAGTTTATTGCACTGAAAATGTTTTCTTTTTTTCTCTTTTTTTCAGCTATATAGTGACTACCAGACTTTTGTGTGTGACCCTGATAAACACCGGAGGATATTTGAAGACCTTAACATATAAAGTGGGACAAGCAAGACTCTTATCTGTAACAGTAGTGTTAGGCTGAACCACTCAGCACACAGCCTCCGAATTCCAAAAGCCAGAACAAAGAAACATTTTCAAAGTATTTTTCATGAATCAAGTAAATACATGCTTCTTTCATTTAAATGAACAAAATTTTGGAAAAAAATATTTCATTTCAGAATTTGGTTTTCATCAAGTTTTATGCCATAAAATGCTCTAGCTTCAGAAGTTCAGTCATATTTTGAATTCACCTCACCTGTCTGTCTTTCACAAGATCAACAGCAAAGCCTGCTGGAACGATAACAAAGGCTAAAGCTACTAATATCACTGATGAAAATACATTGTTGTTGTATTCCAATTTTGATGTTGGTTTGAACAGAGGTAGACTTGCTGGTGATATGACATAGGATGTAGCATTCACCAAACTGGCTGCCAAGCCCAGAAGACTATTACTCATCATAAAAATTATTGAAGGTACACCATGAATGGCTTTACTGTTGTATAAAGCATTGTACCCAATATTGGTTATCTGAAAGAATAAATGAATACTGTGAATATTTGTTGGCATTAGGAGTTATTTATCCTGTAGCTACTGGGTCTACTAGCAGTATAAAGGGTGTAAATAAACTTTAGCTTTTTTGAGCTAGTAGCATAATAAAGTCTCCTGGTAACCTGATCTTACTCTGCATGCTTTTTAGTATTGCCAACTGGTACTAACATGTTGTACATTTCAGCACAGGTGTTCGCAGCTGTTGTTGACAGAGGTTACATAGGGATAATTTTTATTACTTTATAATTAAACAAAGGGCTTCGCATAGCACAGCATGACATAACCACAGCAAGTCGACAAGAGAAACTATC
>JAOXYJ010155823.1:0-10788 GCA_028566555.1 Lithophaga nigra
GTATTATGAGCCTTTAGGGGAGGCGTACCCATGCAGTCCTTTTGTGCCTTTGTTACAGGGGGCGTACCCATGTCGTCACTAAGTGCCTTTTTTATAGGGGGCGTACCCGTGTCATGGTCAATCGTCATTTCTTTCTTCATGGAATTGGTATTCCCCTTCATCTTGTCTGATCGTTTCCAATTTTTTCTCTTTGGCATTTTGATCTGAAAAAGACAAGAAAGTAGTTACAAGTTAGCTGTAGTTAAGATATTTATCAAAGGTTGCTGTCAGACAGGGGAAGATAATGAAAACAGTGAGCACATCTGTCATACCTTGTCTCTTACTGATGGATAGTACAAGGGTGTACACACAAATATGTCTTGACTACAAGTCAACCAAATTGGAAAAGGCCATTTTTTGGGGAAGGGGGGAGCAATTACGGTTGCTATGTTATGTATTTATACTAATGCGAAACTGAGTTATTCATGAAAACTTAACACAAGTTTAAAAATTTGTAAGGGGTTTTCCAAACCCTGTGTCTTGCCTACGACTGTAGCTATCATTACAGTACTTGAAATATATTATGTATTATCTTTCTAATGAGACACATATTATCATCATTAAATTTGGATACATAATTTCAAAATTTTTTGGTATGGGGGTGTAGGGAAGATCTCCATGGATTAATCATGCAACTCGCCTTTTCATGAAGAATAAGAAAATACAGGGTTTAGGGGTGAGGATCTGATCATTTGAGATAACTTAAGATTTCAGATATAAGGGGGTTGAAATGACCCCAGTGGATTTACCATGCAACTCGACTTTTCATGAGACATAAGAAATTATAGGGTTTAGGGATGGGGATCTAAACTATTTCTGAAATAACTTAACATTTCCTATATGACGGGGTGGGATGATGACCCCCAGGGAGTAACCATGCAACTCAATTTTCCATTAGAAATAAGAAAATATAGGGTTTAGGGGTGGGGATCTAAACAGTTTTTGAGATAATTTAAGATTGCAGATATGAGGATGACCCCTGGGGGTTAACCCTGCAACTTATTTTTTCAAGAGGAATATGAAAATATAGGGTTTATGGGTGGGGATCTAAACAATTTTTGAGATAACTTAAGATCAGATATGAGGGGGTAGGGATGACCCCTGGAGATTAATCATGCAACTCATCTTTTCATGAAGAATAAGAAAATATAGGGTTTAGGGGTTGGGATCTAAACTGGTTTTGAGATTACTTAAGATTTCCGATATGAGGTTGTGGTGATGACCCCCAGGGAGTAACCATTCAACTCGTCTTTTCATGAGGAATAAGAAAATATCTGATATTTGATGCATATCTGATAAGTTATTTAAGTTTTAAAAACTTTAACCTGGGGTTAACCAAGAAGTTAAGCAAAAAAAAACTAAGTCCACTTATCCATCAAAATATGGAAAGAAGAAAAAAAGTTATCAAAATTTTGTTTGCTCTATAATCTTTTGACCATGAAAAAGCTTCTGTCCAACTTTCATAAAATTCTGTATAGATTTGATGACTTTATTAAGTTGTAAAATAAAACTTTACCTAACAGAGTGGAAAACAAAAACTAAGTCCAGTTTGCAGGAAAATACGGAAAAGTGAAAAATAATTTTTTTAAAATTTTGAATTGGATATTTTCTTTTGATCATAAATACACTTCTTTCCTATTTTCATGAAATTCTATGAAGATTTAATAAGTTTATTCAAGTTGCATAAAACTTTAATTTCTGGGTTAACCAATTGTTGACACGGACAATGACGACGGAATTCAGGATCGACATGCCTTGCCTTCACGACATTCGTCACAGGTGAGACAATGAAGAAATGGCAGTCGAAAATGACAGCTAACCCCCTCGCCTATGTCCATTACTCTCCAATATGTATCAATTGATGAAGTTTCATTGGTATATGACCTATAGTATCCGAGATATGGACCTAATCCTTAAACAAAAGTCACTCAACTATGAAATGTAGGTCAAGGTGACCCAATAGTTGTTTGAACATGCATTACTCTCTGATATGTATTCATTATTGAAGTTTCATAGGTATATAATGTATAGTATCCGAAATATGGACCTAAACCAAAAGGTGAACCAAAGTCACTCAAGCGTGAAATGTAGGTCAAGGTGACCCAATAGTTGTCTGAACTTCCATTACTCCCCGATATGTATCTTTTAATGAAGTTTCATCAGTATATGACATATATAGTATCTGAGATACGGACCTAAACCAAAAGGCTAACCAGTCACTCAAGCGTGAAATGTAGGTCAAGGTGACCCAATAGTTGTCTGAACTTGCATTACTCTCCGATATGTATCCATTCTTGAAGTTTCATTAGTATATTAAGTATAGTATCCGAGATATGGACCTAAACCAAAAGGTTAAATGGTACGAATGGACGGACGGATGAAATGCCATAGTCCCCACGCCAACTCCATTGGGTGAGGGGATTGTACTATGAAAAAAAGGTTCTGTCATCAGAATTGTATTTGCAATGATTACTATGGAGACCAAATCTGGTTGCTCCGTGATGTGTAATATTTTGGGTTCAGACCAGTAAATGTAAATTTGCATTTCGACAACTGTGCTAAATAAAATACTTCCAGATTTTCATAGTTTTTCTTTTTTGTTACCTTTAAATAAGTATAATGACCAACTTTTCCTATAATATGCTGCAAGTTTCAAATTTGTATTGTTTCTTTTAAAGCAGCAATTAATATACAATGTAAAATTATATTACTTTTCTCAACAACCTATATTTCATCACACTTGGGATGAAAATATTTTCATGCAAAACATTTTATATCAGTAAGCATTCCTAACAAACAGAAATTATAAGCAGAGCAAACAGACCAGATTCAAAACATTAACTACACCAATGTGTACCAAGTTATTACATAAGGCAACTCTTTTTCATTATAGCACTTGTTTTTGCAGTACCACCTCTGATGATTTACTTTATCCTCAAATTATACCCCCATCACCATATGGCAGGGGTGTAAAAAAACTAAGTCCGAATTGTAAAAACATTTGGGCAGCATGGCCCCAGTAAAATACCCCTTTAGAACCCCCTCCATTTAGCTTATGTAAAAAAAATAAGTCCAAATTTAAAAAAAAATTGGGCAGCACAGCCCCCAGTAAAATACTTCTTATGAACCCCCTCCCTTTATCTAATCCCAGGCCTTTAAAGTTTGGGCAAAAGAGAGAAAATATGCAAAGAAGTGGGGCAGTTCTCCTTATCCTAAAAGAACATACTTCTTGCAAAGAGATAGGTTATAGCAATTTGGATTGGACATCATACTGACGCATTTATAACGTGGCATGTTTGTAACGTCACGTCATTCATTTAAAAGAATAAAATGACGTTGAATGTTTCTGATGTCGCGTTGTTCATTCAACTGCAATATCCACAGCATGAAGTAGCCAAATTACATTAAAAGCTGTGCTCGCTTTTAGGTTGCGCCTATTTCATATTAATAGGACAGTAAAAGGTTTTGCAGCTAACTACCCCAATGGTAAAGCAAGAACAAAAGTATTTTTGGTTCTCAGAAGACTTTCGGCAAAGCGGCCAGCACTTTAAAATGTAGTAATTTCCACATTCTGTACCTTCGAACGCTGTCCATGTGAACGACAAGTTTTCCTACGTACCAATCTGTCTACTGCGTAAAACGTTTGCGTGATAGCGATTATTGTAATGCTGACACGGATTCGACATAATTCAACATAACTGAAATTAATGCCGGATGTGGTTACGTACTTTTTCCGGATTTCACCGATATATACAGTTTGACAGAATCTATTGTTCCTCAGTGGCAGCCATCCTGGATTTCCAATCTGCAAAACAAACATCAGTTTTCTAGAGGGCCATGCAAGGAACATTTCTGCAATGAAACATTTTCATTATCATCTTTGGTTTCTGAGAAGACCTTAGTAGTGTCCAATATTCAACTATGTTTTTTGGTGGCATCTATCTTGGCTTTCCAATCAGCAAAACAAACATCAGTTTTCTAGAGGACCATCCAAGGAACATTTCTGCAATGAAACATTTTCTTTAGCATCTTTGGTTTTTGAGAAGAAGACCTTTGAAAACATTCCCCATAGGGCCCAATGTAAAACCATGTTCCTTGGTGACGGCCATCTTGGATTTCCGGTCAACAAAAAAAAACATAAGTTTTCTAGAGGACCATCCAAAGAACATTTCTGCAATGAAACATTTTCACTGACATCTGTGGTTTCTGAGAAGACCTTTGATGATATTTCCCCTAGGGTCCAATGTTAAACTATTTTCCTCGGTGGCAGCCATTTTGGATTTCCGATGGGCAAAAAAACCCAAACTTTGTAGAAGACCATTCAAAGGGTCCAATGTTAAACTATGTTCTTCGGTGACAGCTGTCTTGGAATTTGGAGCTACAAGAAATACAAACTTTGAAGAAGGCTCTCCAAGGAACGTTCATATATATATTTATGGTTCAATTGTTCACATCGTTTATTACAAGAAGGTCTTTGATTTTAGCCAATCAGAACACATTATTGGCCCTGACAGCCATTTTGAATATCCGATCGGTACGAAAAACGTAACTTTTTAAATGTCCCTCCAATCAACTTTACCTGCCCAGTTTACTTCCAATCTGACAAGTGGTTTCAGAGAAGAAAACTGAAATGTGGAATAGCAAATAACGACGATGGACGCCAAGCGATAGCAAAAGGTGAGCCAAAAATACGAAGTATCGACATCCATATGTAGCATTTTTTTAAAATTTAAATTGTTCCTTTCTAATGAGAATTTCCTGATAGAACCGAAACATTTGGTGTTTTAATCATAGATCTCGATTATCAAGTGTTTAAAATATATTAACATTATATACCTGCAACAATTCACTCTATTCCATACGTTGGAGACGAAGGTGAATTTTACTAGCCTGAGATATACATGTCGAATGTTACCTTTTTGTGCTTTCATTTTGAACCCACCTATCGTTTATTGATATTGCGTACTAATAACAAGTCTACAAAACAGAAGACAACACGTGTAGGACTAAATTTATCGTGCGCGATATCTTGTATATCGTACGCTAATATGCACACAGCTTATTACTTCAGTATAATCCTAACTAAACACAAAACAATAAAGAAGATCGAGATTTTCTGCAAAAGACACCGCAAAAGCCTTTTGTTTGTTTGTTAACCTTTAAAAAGATACCACTAAACATATCAGAAACTGTTTGAAAAAGAGGAGGGTCATTAAGGCCCCTAATTGGCACCCAAAAATTAAGGACAAATTATTTACTAGGTATCTGAAAAAAATGATGCAAAAAAGAGAGCTACAAAATCTGAAATTTAGTGAAGCAATTCCATTTCAGTGTGAAAAGGCGATTTTTAAGGTCATCATGATCTCCAAATGTCAAAGGTCAGCCCAAATGGACAAAAACGAGAAAAAATGCACATACTTTGGCACAAATAAACAGCGCCGCTGTCAACCACTATGAATTTAAGATATTTCGACAGGCAGCTAATGGTTTTTCCTCTGTGAAAATACTTTTTGGTTGTAGTCAGCCTCAGTGTTTAAAAAAATATTGGTCAAATTTAAGGGTAAAAAAGGCTGGATTCTAGGAAAATCAGATATTTTTCTACTTTTCAAGGTCACAATGTCCTTGACTAGGAAGCTTCAGAAACAAAATCTAAATAGATCTGAAAACTATAATCTGAACTAATTAAATGCCACAATTGGTTAGGTTGATCTTGAGTATTTTTTTAAAAAGATAGGGCCAGTGTATACCCTTGATGACCCTCCTCCTTTAAATGTGGAACTAAGAAATAGAAAAACTCTTAGGTTTGCCGGACTCGCATAATGATTACATTATAGCAATCGAATATTTTCGTAATTTCCATCCTAAATTTGCCAAAGTATATCTTATGGAAAAGGTAAGACTAATGTTGAAACAAGGAATAAAATATTCTAGTATTTAATTCCTGACTTAAAGCTCTCTACTTTTAATTTCCAACATATGTCTCATTTAGACTGCAAAAGTAAATAAAAAATTTATACCTAGCATAGTAGATTGTTTCAGTGGTTTCCATCAATAACATTATACGGTATAAAAGATGAAATTAGAATGTCAATAACGTCGTTTTGACAAGTTTATATATGTAGTATTGAAAATAGACATCAAAGGGTATTATGGGAATAAATTAAATTGGAGTCCCAGTCGACCAGTTCTTGCTCTATCCGCTTATATTGCGTGGTTACATGTAGCGGAGAAGCAGGAAGTATCAATTTTTAGTTATTCTTCGACCCGACGGGGACTCGATTCCCGAGCTCCTGCATTCCAGACAAGCAGTCTACGGTAGTGGTCAAATTCGAAAGAGGACTTCTTTCTAAAGCATTCTATATGAGGTTTAATTACAGGAGTTTTTATGGATATTTTCAGATATGTTATTCTAAATAATCATAGCTTTACGAGAATTATTATGTAGAGATATAAACTGTATTACTTTTTAAGGTTAGAAAGTCCTAACTTGTTCTAAGACCAGATGACCAAAGAGGTAAAAATAGAGCTTGTACATGTCAAAAATCTCTATTGGAAATATTAAAAACGATTAAAAAAGAAGTGATGACTGGACAACATAAAATCAAAATAAAGTACAGGAGTTAAACGGATGTTTTCTGCTTCATGCTTAACAATGACGCCGTATGAGGTCGTTTTAACAAGGTTTATCTTCATTTTGCATTTTATATCTAATTTAGCCGTAGAACTCTAAATTTAATTTATATATGCTTTAAACTCTTCGTGGGTGATAATCAGTATTCAGTTTTAAATCATTATAAGGGTACTGTATTTGAAATGTTCTATGGATTTTAATTTATAAATGATACCCTATCGGTACTCCCTTCTTCTTTTATGAATCGAAATTACTTACGCATAAAATAGAATTTTTCTTACGTTAAAATATTCTCATCACTAAGTAATTTGCACAACATATTTATGAACTTTTTGAAATATGAGTCTCGAATTACGACTTAATAAAGAAAATAGTCTGGAAAATTCTGACAAAAAACACTGTTATCTGGGTGTAATGATGAAATCTTCAAAACAGGTAAGCTTCCAATTCCTGAAATATTTAATACGCTGTCTCAAATACATTACTTGACATGTGGAACTACCTATTAATGAAGATGATTAAGCAGGATGGTTATTTTAGTTTGAAGATGAAAGAAAACTAAAAGACATGTACAATATACATCATAATACATACTCATTGTACCTCAGATAAATTTTCAAAATTTGGTTAAATCATATATAATTTTCATTAGTACCTAAAGCTAATAAACGACATCACCACTAGGACGGGGAAATGCGAATTCTACTATCACGAAACTGTCAAAAAATTCTCTAGAGTCCATTTCTTATAACTTTATGCTACTCCTAGGCAAAACATTTTGACAACAAAGCAAAGTTATATTGTGAAAAATTAATGACTGATATATTTGCAATAGGCAGCATAGCAATAAACATGACGTACAGGATGAATAGTAATCCTTTCTATAATATCTATTATTTTATTTCAGAAAATACGGCAGACATCTCGAGTGGAAGAGATACTAATGGATCTGTACTTCGCCCAAAAGGCAGATTTTTCAGTTCATAAAAGAGACAGACTTACGTACCAGTATTTTAATACGAATGTCGGATTTGCTAGATCACCAACAAAAATATACAATAATCCCAAAGAATTTATTTTCGACAGACAAAACACCTTCGATTATAGATTTGCTGAAACTTTAAAAAGAATTGATCTGAATAAACCACGTGAAAACTCCTTTTTCCTGTCTTCTCCGAGAAGTCAGTGCAGGAAATTGAAAGCTTATGCAAATCTGCAAAAGAAGCTGGGACATGTTTTGAAACAATAATACATACTACAGTGTCTGGATATTTATTTTATGCATAATTAAATAGAAAACCAGCAAATATATTTCGCCATCAGTAAATGTCATCCAACAATACTCTCGTACTGAAAATACGAACTTTTCTACCTGTATTGTACTCCAGTATTATTTGTATGAATTCTAATGAGATGTGACTTTTTTACTGACGTTATTATGTCTTAGTAGTATATTTCTCCAGTGAAATCAAGCATTATCCATGCAACTTTTCTAGGAACGCTTTATGTAGTTGATCGTAACCAGATGATCATATCATGAAAAGAATATTCCAACCATATACCAATTACCAAGTTATTCTTTTAAGCATATTGTAAATTTTAGCAAAGCGGTTGCAATTAAAGGAGGAAGGTCAATAAGGCCACAAATTAAGGAAATTTATTTAAAAGGTATCTGAAAGACTAACATACACAAGAAAAATACAAAATCTGAATTTTAATCAAGCAATTCCATTTAAGACTGAAAAAAGCAATTTTCAAGGTCATCGTGACTCTAAAATATCAAAAGGTCAGTCAAAATGGACTAAAGTTAGCAAAAAATGCACGTATTTTGGCACAAATAGTTAACAGCGCCAGTGACAACCACCATGATTTCATGATATTTTTGCAAGTAGCTAAAGGTCTTTCTGCTGTAAAAAAAATATCATCTTGGTTGCAGTTGGTGCTCAATGTTTAAAAAAGAAGTAGTGTTCAAATTTAAGGGAAAAAGGTTTTATTCTTGAAAAATCAGATATTTTTCAACTTTTCAAGGTCACAGTGTCCTTTACTAGGAACTTTCAAGAGCAAAATCTAAATCGATCTTAAAACTATATAATCTGAAATTGTCAAATACCACAAGTTTTGAGGTGATTTTGAACATTTTAGTTTTTGAAAATAATGGGACCGACTTAGGTCCTTAATGACCCTCCTCCTTTGACCATTTAATTGATGACTGCATAATCTAAAAAAACAATTATTCAGAATAACAAAGGCTGGTCTACGGCTCAAAATGCAGAGGACCAAAGAACAAAATATTCGTGTTTACTTTTTAATAGAAACGATGTTTTTCCGATTTGATATTGATATTTGCAGAAAACGGTGAAATAGGTGTTTGAATTTTCACAATTTCCTTTTCTTAATGTAAAATTGTTGACGCTATTTCAATGATGGTTTGTCACACTTTTATATTTTAGTTGTTGAAACATTGCATATTAGATTCATTTCGTCTCCTTTGCGATAAAGTCGCTGAAATGCTACTTTTCCAACCGTGGCGACGACGATGAATTTTTTTTTACTTTAAATTGTAGATCGTAGATGCATTCAAGTGTACTTTTGTCATCCGGCCACCTAACATCGGATACGTAGTTTATAGTCTGATGGTCCATTTAGTTGTTTCTCAGTAACATTGTGTAATGCATCACCCATATTATTACATACAGTCATTCTGAAGGTTGAAAGCATGACATGATTTCGTCTTGATTTTGTTTCTTATGTGTGGAATTTTCCTGATCACTTTAGTTTCTTAGTAACTATATATAGTACATCATTTATTTATGATCAGTGTACTATTGCTAAGGAAGACATGTCAGTCATATTCATGTCACGTAAGTTCGACCTCGTTTTTAACGTCTATTGACATCTCAAATTTTGTGATAAGGTCAGTTTCCGAATAACCATTTATGATTAATTGTAGATCACCATATTTGGTCATCCTTATTATATGTATTCATCTTAAAGTATACTTAATCTAACTTTGATCTCATTTCAAAGTCAAATGACTGCTTATTTAGGGACAGTGTTTTCTGGTTAGCTTCATATGATTGATAATTCATATCTGACCAGATAGACACATGTCACCTGACCGTAACCTCGTTTTCACAGTCCAGTAAATGTTTATTTCACGTCTATTGTAATTTCTGCCTAACTTCATAGTTGGTTCATACATTCATTCTGTATAGATCATGGCAGACAGATGCATCTCACTGACTTTAGGTCAGTTTTTTTCAGCAATAAATATGAAATCACCCATGTTCATCCTGGAACGTATGTCTCATTTTCATGTCCCGGCGATATTTTTTATGTTTAACTGATTTTCCGTGATAGGATCTGTTTCTCATCCTATACCGACAATATTTATGAGGAAAAATAATTATCTAAAAAATATTAAAGGTGTTTTGTTTTTAGAACTCCAATTTTACCAAAACCTGGACTTTCTCCATATTTTTGTATCAATCTGTGAATTTTGCAATCTATATCTTGTTTTATTGTCGAGGTCAACTAAACGACGAAAGTTGTAATCTCCATAGGTCTAACTAGACGGGCAAAGAACGCGTACTTTCGTATTTCAAAGGTTGTTAATCAGTGTCGACAAGAGCATGCAGCTGATCATAAGTTTCTCATTGGTCGATAGGTAATTGAGTAACCCGTCCACGCGTGTAATAAATTCATTCACCTTTTGCTTGTAAAAAGAAAGCATTGGACTGAAAATGAAACTACACAATTTAAAGACCCTAATGGACGATACAGGACCATATCTTTCAAAAGCGTTTTGTTTACAGTCGTTCAATGAAAAGTTCCTGTCTATCAATCTATATTTTGATGTTCGTGAAATTCTACACGATAGTGAATTTGTGTTCGCGTCCACCGTGTAAGATTGACTTATGTAGATTGTAACTTTTGTCGCTTAGTTGACATCGGCAATAAAATTATCAAATTCAGAAAAATAACCGAATTTATGCCATAAAAAACAGAAATTTTGACCGTTCCCATTGAAAATTTCACAATTTTCCCATAAATCAAACTGGTCCCACTCACGAACTTGACCTCTCGTTTGACATATGAACACAGATTTTAAAATGATT
>JAOXYJ010155934.1:0-10788 GCA_028566555.1 Lithophaga nigra
GACGGTTGTTTTCCACTCGTTCCGTTTGCTAACTATGGTTGAGCGTTTGTTCTCGGTTTTGTCGGTTTTGATGGACTTCTCCTTTTGAATATGCCTTTTGAATATGCCTTGGAGTTCGGTATTTTGTTATTACCTTATTATCAAATTACTTACTCTTCAATTTTCTTTGCCTTTGGGGATCCTTTGAAACATCTGCAAATATAAAACTTAATGCATGTCATAACATGTATAAAGTTTCTTGAATCTAAGGAGTATCTCCATGGTGCATAGCTCTGTCCTTAAGCTGGTTTTTTAGCTTAACTTTTTGGTCGTTTTTGGCAATTATTTCTGCTCTACAACCTTTTTGATGTTGTTTTTGTTTTTTCAGGTTTTTTTGGGGGGGCCTCGAGCACAACTGATGAGACATTCTTTGTCGAAATGCACATATTGTGCACTAAAATTGGTATCATAGATTGTTATTGACAATTGAACTTGCCGAATACATTGAATTATATGATTTATGTGTAGTTATTAAGAACGATTTGTCCATTTTCTATTCCCTTTTGATAGTATCTTTCCAATAATTTACGTTTGGCACTTTGTGTCGTTACTAGATGCCTTACGGTTAACGTTTCTCTTTAATCTTTCGGTAGGTTTGCGATGTAATGACGAAACAATGCGTTAGTTTCATTTCTTTGTTTTCTGTTCCTTTTTAAGTACCAAATAATTGCTTAAAACTATATCATATCTGAAAAAAGGATAGGAAGATTTCCGAAGTAAACGAAAAATTATATTTATCAATAAAAAATCAAACACAAACAGAAAGTAACGAGGAGTAAAGAGGGAAACAAGATTAAAAACAACCAAGAAAATACAAAACACAAATTCTGATAATTGCAGAAAGGTATATGGAGCCTGTCCCATGTGCGTATAAGTGTAGATATTTATCTATTTATCTATTTTTTTTTTTTTCAGATATATTTGATGAAAATAGTATATCAGTTATGAACGAATTTAAAAATTTATAGCTAGGAAGCGTAACTCCCCAGTTGTTTTACGCTTGCAGATGCAGACAGGAATGCACAAAATTCTAATAAAATGCGTATAAAACCAAAACTCAAATATAAAATAAAAGATAGTTTTTATGGAGGCCTCTTGCATTGCAATGTAACGATTAGAATACTGCAGTAAAACACAAAGCAAAGCAATACCTCTAATACTAATAAAGTAAAAGATATACGAATTAAGATATGTTATGTAATTGTCTGCGAAAAAAGTAATGAATTCTTCTGAAATGCAAGAATTCTGCAACTTAGTATTTGTTTAGGTCATCATCAAAGAAGTGCATCATAGCCATATAATTTGTACATTACGAAAATGTGTATAGCAGAAAAATAATATTTTGGAAAGACATAACCTTCGCCTTAAAGTCTATAGTATTTCGCAGTGTTGTCCGCGTGAGTAAGCAATTCACAGTGTTACAATTTACTACATACTCTTCGCCATACATATCGTAAAAATTCTTAAATACGACACCTATGCTACGTTCACAGTCTAAACTATACACAAAAGAATTGTCTAAGTCGCTTTAATAAACTTTTCTGATAATGTATACTAAAATATAATAATATGGAAATAAATCCCGGTTTGAAATTGGATGAAACACTTTTTCACAAGAGGCTTTATTGGAATCAGCTAGGTAACAGTTTTGTCTTTGAAAATATGAGAAGCAAACAAATATATGGTGGCCAAGGACAGAATTACTCAGAATGTGTGAAATCAACACTTGTAGATGACAACAATGACGAGAAAGAGAGTAAGGATAATAAAGTCTGCAATATTTGAAATATCTAGTAAGTTTATTTTTGAATATTTACTTTGAATTATTATTTTTTCTGTCTCGTCTTATCTCTGCCTAAACTTGATGGTTAACTAACAAGTTTTCAATTGTTACTGCTAGGATTTGATTAAAGGTTTATAATTCAACGTTTAATTCGAGGATTCAGGGGTGAACACATGACAGACGATAACGCGATAATTTGAAATCATATTCTGTACCGATAGATTTAAAACTGATATTTTGAATAAGTAATCATGACATTAGGCAGATAATATTGGTAAATACACACAAACGGATTTCGAAAACATTTACAAGAAAAAATTATTTTATCACACAGTACGCTGATTACGTTGCTATAGCCTGTAATTTGTTTTGCTATTCAGTTTTGTTATTTTGCACAAGGGGAAAATATAATTTTAAGGTACTTCTTCACAGAAAAAAAAATAACAAAATATGCATTTAAGCTTACCTTCTATACTTGGAAGTTCTTTGCTACCTATGGGCAACGAGAAGTAAAGACTATACTTTTCTTCATGGTTTTGTGCCTTTTTGCCATGACCTTTTTTGAATAAATAGATGAACTTCTCCCACAACGTTTTATTTTCGACTGCATTTGTGTTATTACCACCTGTGGCTTCGTCAGAACCGTTGTGTTCTATAGTTGGAACACGTTTTCCAATATCAACTGTACCAGCTGGTGTTGTTGAATTAGGATTGCGATTTCTGACATGAAAACTTCGATATTTGTATTTACGATTAGGCAGTATTAATATAATAGTTTCATCTTCTCTGTAATCTTCTACACCCAAATCATCACTAAAGGTAATCTGCCAAAATTTAGTAATTGAACAAATGAAGTTCAAAGCAAATGCTAACCACAAATTAAGCAATAGATGACAATGAAAAAAACATGATAGCTATTAGTAAAAAAATAATTACAGCCAGAAAAAATTGCACAAATTCTATCATTTGACAAACTATTGATAAAGGACTCACATCTTGGTGCTATGGGATACTTTAAAGGTTCTATTTCAGTTATTTGCACTAATATAAATCTAATGTCAAAAATAATCTTGTAAAGAACAAGGTATATTAAAATCCATACCTTCTGTGCAATACAAAATTTTGATCACTTCCATTTCTTGCATTTCAGTAACGTATGTTGTATCTAAATAATGCAGAAAGTTCATGACATTCTTTATTAAATAATTAGATATTTACAAAGTCCATACCTTGTACGTGCGATTTATTTGCACTTTACATGATTTATATTCTGGCAATTGTTGTTCATATTGCCTCTGTCGCCACTTTTTTCTCCTTTTCTTTCCGTATTTTGGTAATGCATATTCCACAAGAAGAGTGTAATCGTTCTTCTTTTCGTGTTTTATCATCACGTAAAATTCAACGACAATTTCGTTTCTACACGCCATTCCAGCTTGTTCGATTCCCCTAGGTTCGTCACTGATAGATATAACTGCGAGACTGAAATGTGTAAGGAATATATAAGTATTTTGTAACAATGACACGAACAGACCAATATACCAAGCCTTCTTTACGGGTACCAAAATGAAAGTACAAGAATCGACAGAGTATTGAAATTTTTACAAAGGAATTTATACAAAGGAATTATTCCTTTTAAAGAAAACGGCAAATGATGATTTACATTAAGAACTTTAATAACATTGTTTCTTTTGACAAAAAGGAAACTTGCATTTTTTGAAACGATTAAAACTCGAAAATCAGAAACAATGTTAGCACAATTACATGTATAGTCAAATTTATAGGTTGATTCTAATATATCTTGATGCTTTAAATTGGACATACCAAAATGATATTGATATTCCTATATAGAGAACTTTGTCAAAAAAATTAATGATTTGTTTGAGTGAAAAATACTGACCTGAATCCTTATGTATACATTTCGAAATTTAACAATGTGCTTATAACATAGTATGAGCCCCACCGGATATAAATCGACCTTACGGCAATTGAGTAAATACATGTACATTGCATTCTGTGTACAGGACAGGTGTAGCTTAAGTGGTCAAACGGGGATTAATAATCTAAAACTGGCAGCTATTGTATTTTATTCGAAAGGTTTCAAAACTTTTCATATCCAAGCAGTGTGCGTAACGACCAAAAAAATATGCTACATATACATTTATATACTTGCCATAAGGTCGATTTCCATCCGGAGCGGTTCATATTACAACTGCAAGCTTAATTTTATTTTTGTATCTAGTATTTTCGATATCCAAACTTTGGAAGCTAGAAGTCAATACAGTGTCTCGTCTTTACATGCTAAATACTGTAAAAACTTTTACTAAATATAAGGCGACGAAAGTAAATATTTATTAATTACAGTGAACAAAAGTTTTGTATCTTCGTATCTTTCTCGTTTTTTGCCTTCCAGTACATGGACAACAAAATGTTATAGTCGCCATGATGTCAAAATTCTTGAACACTTTAAAAACCCAATCATTACATTTTGTATTTTGTTTTAGACTTAAATTATAAATTGAATATAAAATCATTTTGAAGCATTTCTGAAGTACACGTAGTACCTAGTTTGAACTATTTTTATATCGCGAACATCTGAATGTAATATAGTTATGTAACGAGACAGTAATAAACAAAGAAGGGAAAATCACGCGATTAGGTCGTCCAATGTCTTTTGACCCAAAATCTTTTCTACTTAGTTCTTGATAAAGCAATATGTGTTAAGTCTTTTATTATTAAAGGGAAGAAACTTCAGTCTTCTGGATTCAATGGAAACCACAAGGAAAAGTAAAAATAATGTTACACATTTAAGACTATTTTAGACCCAGTTGCCACTGATTTTGTCGTTGAACGCTCAATCTGGAATACCATCTTGATTTAATACGATACATTATTGTTGCATTAGAAACCATAGACGTAGGAAAATAATTTGTTATTATTCTATGGGACATTTATTTATCATTAGCTTATTTATTTTTTTTAACGAAATAGTAAAGCTTAAACGAATTCTAGGGAGGTAAAATATAGCCGCATCTAACTGCTATATTGGAATATTTATTTTTTGAGATCACTAGACTATGAAGAGTGCAAAAGTTTTTTCGTCCATTCTTATCACAGTAAACTTCAAAACCATGGTACACCTGGAAGGTATTTATAGGACTGAATCATAGTTTTAATAAATTATTGGTACATGTGTAAGTAAGACATGATTAAACCTATTGACACATTCTTATGCAATGTAAAACTATTGTAGGAAAAACATTCAACGCGAAAATTCGCTTAAAGTATTAAATCATCTTTAAATTTATGACTATCTTGGTTTTGCCAAAATAGAAAAAGAAAAGAAAAAAAAATAACAAATTGACCATGTATTCTAATATAACATTACTACTATACAACAAGACCTCACATAGATAAAGGGTTACCCTGACTTGACAGTTTAGACTGTGTGAAACCGTTAATACTTGTACATTACATGTATGACGATAGACACTATATCCTGATGAACATTTATGTGGTCATGGTCCATCTATATTGAGCCCAGATCATATTAATGAGATGTGGTTTATGGAGTGTATTATTTCAGAAATCTTTGAAAAATCATCTGAAAATAAGAAAATACGAAGCTGTGTTGTTGATGAACTTCTTACATGAACTTTGTATTTAAAGGTAATACGACTTAAAATTAAATCAAATGAAAAACAAAATATTTAGCGGAAAACATTACTCTGTAAAATGTTGCACATCAAATGTAACGAAACCGTCCCTAATAGCTACAGTTGTATCTTCAAGAATCTTCCAATGCATACTCTCTTCATCTTCTTTACCAGATGTTATAATTCCAATATCAGAATCCACCAACGGTTTGTTGTGTAGTGGAAGTCGAATAGATACCGGTTTCTTTGGTTGAACTTCATTAGATGTTGTTATACTCAAAATATTTGTGAAGAGAAGTTTGGTGTCGGGTTCGTTTTCATCTATACTCCAGTATTTTGTGTCAGTTGTCTGAAAGAAGATTGAAATGAATGCAAGCTAAACTCTGTTTCAGTTCCATTAAATAATGGATTTGATGATCCTACACATTTATTACACTATCAAAAATTTCGGTAATTTGACAGAGTTTTTATAAGGACTATGCACTTCTGATGCCATTCGAATTTTTTCCCAAAATGTTTTCAATACTAAAATATTCAATTTGTTAGTTAATGGGTATTGATTCTTGAACTTTTCCTTTTAATACGGGTGGACAGGATAAAGGTAAGTCTGTCCACTAATTAGCACCCCTTTACCCACAAGGTAAACACATTAACTTGGATTAAACCATCTATACTGCTACCCCTAATCCTGGACATAGTTATTTTGACCGCTAACTAAAAAGTGACCTTTTTTTCACATGTGCAGAGAAAAAAAGCAAGATGTTCATCATATCTGCTTCAAGATTTTGTCACGTACGAACAGTCTGAACACGCAGGCAAATTTTCGTCAAATTTAGATGGATAATTATGAAATGCGAGACGTATTTCCATTATTTAAAGGATCTGAAACAGAGTTTAGTCATAACCAATTGAAATGAACAGAAAGTTTTTTTTTCACTTCGCGAAAACAGAGGGTAACCTTCACATATATTTTTCTTTAAACAACATAAATATTCAAAATGTGTACAAAAATTGATAGACAAATGCTGTTCTAATCTTGTACCGCTAGCTTGGTCATAAACTGTTCCATTTTTACAAGTTAGAAATATTGTAGGTATTTTCTTCATCGAAGCCTATGTGAAAATTTGGACAGCATATCTCAGGAATGGGTTGACTTTTTCACATAGACTTGAATTTTATTTTAATGTCCTTTTTTTCTCATTGCTTTTTTAAGATTTGGATATAATGAATTAATACCAAATGTATTTCATTTCTACTGTGTTTCTGCACACCTGTGCTTTTTATGTTTTTGACATTGAATCCAATGTGAATTTTTGAAAAATCGGCCTTGGATACTGTGGCCTTAATTTATTGAAATTAAACCTCATGTATCACAATGACACTACGTACCAAATGTATTGGACGTTATATGAGACAAAAAGGATCGACAGTGGTTTGACTTAATGTAATACTCTGAGCCCTGATACTTTGATAACTTGCTTACTATTTTTTTTTCTAGTTTTGAATTTTTCCTGATATAAATATTTTTAATCTCTCAGGCATTCAAATCAATGAATACTGAAAACCACCTGGTACTCACAGTTTACGCATTACATATAAGCATTATTTTTGGCAAAAGTTCTAAAAATAGTAAATTCTTCATCGTATTATTAATTGTAAGACAAATTGTATTATTTAATTGCATAAACATGCCTTAAAAACCCCATTATTAACTGAAAATGTCTTACACTGATGGTCAGGTTTACATCTGACCCAAAACAGCCTGCTGGTATACTGATACTAGATCCCAACTCTGTTGTTGGATTTAGCACCATTCCTCTACTTGAAACTTTGAAAGTTTCATATTTTTCTTTGGCGACTATTACAAAACTGATTGGTCCCTTTCCAAAGTCGAGCTTGAGTGTGAATTCAGTGCACTGAAAAACAATATATATCTGCAATGTGAAATCTTCTAAATTAGACATATGTGTATAAAACTGCAATATATATATTTCACAAATTTTACGTAATTACTTGTGAATTTCACAACCTTTACATTACTGTTTGTAAAGTACCTACTATCAGCAACTGTAAAACTCAAATGAAGAACCGTAGTAAGTTCAGTCATGTTTATTCCTGCTATAATTATAAAATGATTTACATGTACATGTATGTAAACATTTTGTCCCATTATTTTCAATTCATTCTATATTTTACCTTTTACATTATAGAAATGTTTTTTTGTTACGAATAAACAGTTGAAAACATTATCATAAATGTATCTAAGCATTACTCAAAATAAAATTTATTACCAGATATAAAGTAATTGAACGACCATACTTTTTCGTTTCCCCGGAATATCTACTAGTTATTTAGCAAAGCATAATAAACGAAAGATGTTTATATTTTGAAATAAATATTTGCCATGCTGAAAAAGTTCTAAATTTTGAAACAATATTCAGAAATTTATCGCCCTGCCGTGTTACTACTTACATCCAAAATTTCATCATTTTTGTGTACTTTAATCTGTCCAGATACATGACCTGACACCGTTCCCTGCAGTGACAAAACAGAGAGGAGCTTATTATGTCCTACGATACCAGGAACAAATAACTTGATTTCCAATGAAAAACTTGAGAACTCCCAACAATTAAACTCGTACAGATCACTAAATATCGACTGGGTACCATCCAATCTGTCAAGAACATCACTGTATTCCGGTGTAGACTTCAAACAATACAAGAAGAAGCTTTTACTTATTTCTTTCTGGTTGAGTTGTATTCCAAACTTTGCAAGAGCGTCGGTTTCTTCCCCTGGTTTAATGTAGATTATTTCATATCGATGTGATCTGAAATCGAAATTTGTAAGTGGTGATTAAACGGATACGTCAAATCTTAAGACGAGATTTTAATGCTTTAACTCAATTCAGTAGAACCGGAAAAACGCTTACATACTTAAACAGAGTTGACAAATTAACGAATATAGCCACGGATCATGGATGACCCAACCATACAGCTTCTTTAGGAAAGGGAAATAAGTAAAATTGAAAATGAAAACTGAATTTTACTATTTCTAACATTGAGTAAAACTTTGAAGAGAACCATTCTTGAACTGATGAAGTAATCTCAGGAAAAGATTTTTTTCAAAATCCATAATTATAAAAAAAAAACACAGTGAGTCGAAACGATGTAGTCATACGAAAAATAAATTGAGAAACCCCACGAAAGCAATTTTTCAAAATTCAAAGGCTAGAATAAGGTCATTAAAAATCGACTTGGATCTGTATTGTATCATAAACAACATTCCACAGAAACATAAAAATATCGACTAGACATAACCACAATTATTTAACGAAAAATGCAGGAGAACTATGTTTCAAAAGAATAGATACTTCACATTTTAATTATAGGGGAACTACTGAAAAGCCATTTTTTCAAGCGTGACAATTCCAGAATTACAAAAGGACAATAGTCACAATTGAGCTAGATAGTAATTTATGAAATGTAGCATTTAGTGGTAATTTAGGAGACTTAATCTTTCATAACTACAGTCTAGTTATTAAATAGAAACAGCAGGAACATTTATCGTCGAACAAAATTAAATTTTTGATATCTTTCACTTGTGTAAGAATTTTATTTTATTCTCGTAGTTCTGTTCTTCACTTGGGGAAAGATATAATTTTTCAAATGAGGGCATGAGTCCTCACCCAAAATTACATTACTATCCCTTCTCGAAATGGTACAGTGTGAGTGTAAAATTCTGAAAAAAAGTCTTACCCATTCTTTAAAGCTAGTAATTTGTTGTACATTTCTACTTTTGCTATCATCTTCATCAATATTTGATCTTTCTCACTGAGCATATCAATATTCTGTATCATTATTTCAAAATCTGTCAAATTCACTTTGGCACCCAAACTGCAAAGCAGTTCGGCGATTGCTTGGTTTTTCTTGTCAACGGCTAGTTTTAATGGAACTTTTGCATCCTTAAATACAAAACTTTCTACATAAATGATCAATATATTAAACGGTAAATGTACCCTAAATAAATGTTTTGTAATTATGCAAAAAAAAAAAAAAAAATTGACATATATGTATATAAAGGTAAACGCTGTATAAAAAACTAGAGATTCCATGAGCCTGTACCGCTCACCTAGGAACCATCATTTACTTTTTATCGGCATGATGATGAGATATTTTAAAAGTAACAGGATGATCCGAACAATATATTCATAATTTGTCAAATGGTTTCAGAGTAGGAACTTTTAAATGTATTTTCCTATAAGGTCCTACATAAAAAAACATGCTCTGCGATGGTAGGTATATTGGTCTGATGCAATGTTGAAAATGGAACATCACAGATAGAGGGTTCCTGCTTACAAGGTAACAACTGAACCAAGGGTTCCTGGTGGTAAAGCTGAAGTCATCACTTCGAGAGTTGTACGGTCGTCACCACAACTTAATCGACCGTTACGGAATATATGCGTCACAAATGACTACTGATATGATCCGTTTGTAGTTTCTGTGTAATGTTTAGTAATCAATGTTTTTGTCTTGGTGGCTTTGTTTGACCATGGCGTTGTATGTTCCTTTTGATTTACGGTTTCTGGTTGCCTCTTTGGTATCTTCGAACTTTATTTACATACAAACATATCAAAGCAATTATTGAATGAGCATATTTGAAATAATTTTTCGTTTTTTTTCATTAAGAGTCACAGCCCCAACCGTGGTTTGCAGGTTGATCATGGAAATAAATTTAGAAAGAGGATCATACAAGATTACATCACACATTTTTATCCGAATGGGCGTCAGGTGATGGTAATAGCCCACATGTCCTTTAGACTAGATGGGCTGAAACCAAAAACCACACAGATATTTTCCTGCATTATACATGTATGTACTACTGGACCTCCCTTGAGAGTCGAACTCCAATCGTCCTCATTCGTGTAAATACCCTAGTCGTTACACAACAGAGGCAATACATGATATAATAGATGAAGGCTGGGTCTGTATGCATCATTTGAGATAAGTTTTCAAAATTGATAAAGTTTTATCAAACGGCATCAATATCCAGTTTTAGAAGGGATTTTCATGCTCCTGAATTGTATTTAAATAAGAATTCTTGAACAATAATGAAAAAAAAAAATCAAATGTCATGTTAAAATATATTTTCGCCACAAAATTTCTTTAATTGATCTAGATATTTAAAAAACCATTGCAGAACCTTAATAGCAGATTTACCATATACTTTATTTCTATTATTACAAGTTTTACCGGATATGTAAATAAACACCGTAGTTTTCACTTTAACTTTATTACCATTTTTGTGTGTTTGCAA
>JAOXYJ010156044.1:0-10787 GCA_028566555.1 Lithophaga nigra
CCGCTATCTTCAACAGGGTCATAATTTCCATGCAATGGTCATGTCATTGTCAAGGACAGGGTCACAATCTGCAGTGGACAGCAGATTCCTAAAATTATACAATCAATTTATGACATGCTAGTATACATGAACCATGGAACCCCGCGTGAATCGTCCTGCAATTGATTCGTTTCTTGTATATAAGTTTCTTAATTTTCTCTGTAGTTTTGGTGTCCAGAACAGGGTATCATTTTGACTAAGAGTTGGTACAAAACAAGGTATGATTTTTTTTATTTTGTTGGTCTTGAACAGGGTCAGTTTTGACTAGGGCAATCGGCACAAGTACACTCAAAATATTGGCAAGTAATAACCCAACATTGTTACTGCAGTGGCTTACCTTGAACTAAACAGAAATATCTAATTGTCTTCACCGGCTTAAACAAAATGAACAAAATCAATATCCTGCAATTGGCAAAAGGCAATTAAATTATGATATCCTTCAACTGAAAAAAAGACTGCTATGTATTCCAAGCCATTCAACATAAACTCCAAAACATCAATGTTTTCAGTTTGACAAAGAATTAAAGCAGAAGTAAACTCAATATGTGAGTTCAAAACCAACAAAACTATAAGGATAGTATAAATAATCCATAAGTAAAAACGTAAGCACAATAAATAAATAAATAAATACATTTACATAAAACAAGAGACAGAAAACAAAAAATAAATGTGGAAGAGAAAAGAAAATATCGGTATTATTCCTGGCCTGGACACAATCTGAAATGAAACAAAACCCTATGTTTAGTATAAAAAAAGCATTCTGAGAGTATTGCTGGAGCAGTAGTTTAATGTAGCTTAAACAATATTTTGTTCATAAAGAACAGGACTAAGCCTATATATATCCAGAAACAAGGCAACAAGCAACAATGGAACAGCAGTGAGTTCCAGGCTTCAATGTCATAAAACTTTACTCAGTACTCGGAGCACAAAACTCTTGCTCAGAGCACATGATTTACTTAATCCTGCAGTTTTGACTGGTTGATTTTCGAGTATGACATCGAAGCCTGGACTCATCTAGATGAGTTAACGAGAACTCTGCTTTGTTAAACTTTGGACCTAAAGTGCTTGAACTCCCAAATCGTCATTTGTACAAACTTGAATCTTCATGTCCTACTGATGCTTCTTGCAAAATACGACTTCCTTCTAATTGCTGGTTTTATAGATTTTTAAAGTTTTTTCCCATTCAAGCATACGCTAAACATTGGACCTAAGTGCTCACACTCAGTGGACCCCCAAACCTTCATTTGTATAGATTTGAATCTTCGTGTCCTACAG
The DNA here is from genome assembly GCA_028566555.1 of Lithophaga nigra. Lineage (NCBI taxonomy): Eukaryota > Metazoa > Mollusca > Bivalvia > Mytilida > Mytilidae > Lithophaga > Lithophaga nigra. Next base: position 1,315 of record JAOXYJ010156044.1, read on the forward strand.
ATACTTCATGCATTATACGACAACCTACTTATTGCTGGTTCTGAAGACAAAGATTTTCAAAGCTTTTTCCCACTGAAGAATATGTTAAACTTTGGACTCTAATTGATCGGAGCTCATGGACCCTTGGACCCTCATTGTACCAACTTGGATCTTCATGTCCTTCTGATGCTTAACGCAAAATATGTCTGCTTTGCCATTGCTCGTTCTAAAAGAAGAACATTTGTTTTAAAGCCTTTTCCCACTGAAGCCTATGTTAAACTTTGGACCCAAAGTGCTCGGACCCCATTAATCTCAAGACCTTCATTAGTATAAACTTGAATCTTCATGTCCTACTGATGCTTTATGCAAAATATGATTGCTTTGCCATTGTTGGTTCTAAAGAGGAAAATTGTTAAAGCTTTTTCCATTGAAGCCTATGTTAAAGTTTAGACCTCCCTTTTTAAACCCCATGAACTCCTGGGCCTTCATTTGCATAAACTGACATCCTGTTCTGCCAAACATCATCCCTGCCAAGTTTGCTTCAGTTTGGCAAAGTGGTTTTAGAGGAGAAGATTAAAAATGCGAAAAGTTAAAAGGGGGATGATGAGACGCTCCGTAGTAGAAATAGGTTGCTTAGGAAGTGTTTAACGTCCTACATCGGCAAGTGACTATCCTTTTTCGGACGGGCAATGATAGTTCAGAGATAATGTTATTTTAAGATACTGTTCAGAGGATGTTTCTCAGGGTGGTTTGAAAATTTTAATTTCATATTTTTTTTATATATTAGATGTTTTAATGTAAAATAACAATAATGCATTAATAAATAAAGCATTTAACACTGTTCTAAGTAGGTGCTCTGAATTTCAAACATAAATAGTGGTAATAGTAGTCCATTTTTTCCACAAGGAAGGTAATTTGATAATATAAACTATAGAAAACTAGAAATATTTATCATTTATCTCTAAATACAAAAGAAATATATAAGCAGAAGTAAGATCCTCATTCTAGCCGACATATTGGTTCTTCAACAAAGGTTCCCCGAACCGCATCTTGTCTTGGTCTTTGAGCTCACCATTAGGCAAAACATCATTTACCATCTTCATTCTAGTAGAACTCATCTCTTTATCATGAAGCTATTCTACAACTCCACTAATCATTTTGTCAGACATATATTTTGATTTATAAAAAATGTATTTGATTATAAGGTGATATGCTCATACCGCCTTTGTGTGCGTGTGGTGGGGGTTACACTTTTTTGGGCGCGGAAAGGTGACACTTTCTTGCAGCATGCAGATGACTGTGATCATAGCAGTGGAAACACTCTCATTCACCACTTTTGCACTTTTGTGCTGAGGCCAGGGTGTTCCTGACCTCCCACAGTAGTATCATATTACCGTTTCTGCAACATCGCCCAATTTTTAGCCAAAAGTTAAGAGATATTGCCCGAAACTGAAAACTAAATGCGAAAGGTGATCAAATGAGTTACTAATAAAACAATGGTATTTGTACAGTACATGAAGGTTGGAATAGTAGCCGATGTAGAACACATACCTGAAAAGGTGATGGAGGATCAGTAGTATGACTTTATCAGCAAAGTCTTCTTCGAAGAAAAGGTGAAGGAACAGAATCGTGAAGCTATGAAATGGAAAGACTTGCCTGTCGGAGTGATCTTCAAAATTGTGAACGTGACAGAAGCCGAGAGTAAATTTGGGAAGAGTAAGATCTTAACAGTGAAATAGCGGCAAGGAGAGCCATTCACAGTATGGGCTTGTGCTAGGCTTACTAAAGAAAAAGATTTGGAAGGAGCACATATGCGAAGTGAAGGGTCGAAGATGAGTAAGAAGAAGCAGAACTATTTAGATTAAAAACTTGTTAGGAAATAAGTAATGGGTAAGGGTTTTGCAAAAAGAAGACTGATTTTGAATCCAGAATACTGGATTAAAATCATTGTCACGAAAAGGTACGAACGGAGCACATCGCGAAGCAATGTGTGAAGTGAAGGAACTTTTTTTGCCGCGCATGCGTAGTAAGATCCTCATTCCAGCCGACACATTGGTTCTTCAACAAAGGTTCCTCGAACCGCATCTTGTCTTCATGAAATCTTTTTATACACATCAGGACCTCTGCAAATTTGAGGTCTTTGAGCTTACCATTAGGCAAAACATCACTTACCAGATCATTAACCCGATATAGCCAGGTTTCCGCCAAATGAAAGAGGTCTTTGTGCTTCCTACTTTTCGACGACATCTTCCTGGAGGTTTTACTCAATAGTATACTACAAATAGTAGTGAAACAGGCTAGTAAACTCAATGAAATGCAGGCAATTGCACCTAATCAAGACACAGCGGTTCCAAGGGCACCGCTAGTACACATCAGATTCAGTATTCAACAAACACCCAAAGCAGTCGATACAACCTTAGTCGACCAGTTGTACCGACACCCTGAACGTTTACACAACATACTTTTCCACCTTTTAGATATATAGCGCCGAGCCGAGGTACAATCCCGATCCAAGAGCCTTGAATATGGCTCAGTGCACCAACTCCTCAAGCCGGTAGAACGGTTTTAGCCACCATGACAAGAGCTCTTATAGCAAATCCTGCCAACATGGGTAAGCAACCACCTTTCTTCTGCATGTTGCGCTTCAACTGCTTCTCACTGAGCTCCAAAATCATAACCACCTTTGCCGCGCTAAAACAGCTTGAAAATCCTTTGAACCTGTCGGTTAGTGAGAAACATCTTGTGTTCCCACGACAGGTTTTCATGCTGGTCGAACGTCCCTTCTTTGAAGATAGTTGAAACTTTTCGACTTGACTCTGCGTCAAGTTCAAACTGTACTGTTGATAGCTTATTTACACTTCACGAAGATGAAAGCGTATGGTTAGATGTTCACCTCTGAGTTCGATTGGATTTCCATCTTGATCGGTTATTGAAGTTTCCTTATGATTTATGTGTTTAACATCAAATACACAAAATTTTGTGGGCTTTGAACGATCTTATAACCAGGTTCAACATTCGGAAAGAAACTGTAAATAGTGGATTGTTGCGATCCGTTCATATAACTTCCACTGCTCATGTTGCTATTGACCAAAATGCTGTTGTTGATGCTGATGATACTAACGATGTTCTCTACCTCTACGTAACCGTCTGTATTCTTATCGAACGTATAAGTTCCTCGCTCGAACCCAAGCACCGTCTCAGCATACTGGTATTGGCACCGAGGATGATATTAGCTTTATATTTGTTAAGTCGCAGTTGTCGCTGAACCTTATTGTTGATGTCCTCGATACCGTGTTCAGTTTAATTATAGTTCAGGTTGCTCACTCATCGTGTGATAAGCGAATTCCCCTGATGGATGTTAGAACAGTAAGTTTCCAGGTTGACTCAGGCTATTTTATAGCTTCTGTCGTCCTTCAGTTGAGCGAGTGAGTTAAATCAGGTGGTGATTCGAGTATAATGCCAAGAAACGATGAAATAAAAACTCTTGTTTTGGATTGGTTTTGTCAGCTATTTGTTGCAGTAGGTCTTGCGCACTCATTTATTTATCAGCGTTTTGCAACATAGCGTGTAGTTATAAAACAGCTGGTCCTTTATTGCTGTACTGGGGTTGCGTATGCTTCTTGTTCATTCATTGAAGGGATTTAAAATACGACGCTCATCTTCCTACCATCAGACTTGAACCGTAGAATGTGTGAGATGACGAGAGCAAATGCTTAAGTATTAGCTGGAACATTTTGTTCAAACTCGGCTCTGACGTAGAAGTTCACTGTTGAATTCTTGAGTTTCTCACTCTGTTTACTGACATCGAAGACAAACAGCCGGTAAAGATATTGGCTTTATGTTTGTTATGTTTATCAAGTTCGAGGTCATTCAGCTCACCATTAGGCTAAACATTACTTATCAGATAAACCCGATATAGCCTGGTTTCCGCCAAATGGAAGAGGTCTTTGTGCTTCCTCCTGTATTCGATGACATCTTCCTGGAGATTTTACTCAGTAGCACATTACCAATCTAGTGAACTCAGTGAAATGCAGGCAATTGCACCTAGTCCAGACACAGTTGTTCCTTATGAATTGGAGAAGTCGTGCGGGTAGGTAAAAAGTCCAAATATGGTAATGGCAACTCCAGTCTAGATCGCCTTTGCGAAAAGATTGTACCTGATGGTCTTCAACAGATACATGACGCTGTTGTTGGACAGTGAAATCAAATCGACATGTTGGAAGTCTGATCCATCGTTCTGTTGAAGTCTTCCTTCCACTAGCAGATATCCCTCGGACGGTTGAGTGAAAAGGTCTTGATTTTCAATGTTCTTTCTCACTTCCACACCAGAGCTGTTCAGATTCGACCCCGTGATGGGCTCATACCCGTGGTACTCGTACTCCTGAATAGTTTCTTCAAAGAACAAAGGTTCTTTGATAGCAACGATTTCAGGCATTGTTTATTTATTTACAGGATTGAACGAAGTCGTGTATGTTTGCAATGCCACTCCCGGAAATTATGTTGTGCAAATTCGATTTTGGTTTGACTATGTCGTTGAATCTGACTTTTTGTCGAGGAGTCTGCTTCTTGGATGAGGTCAAACTGTTGACACACGATTCACAGCCTCATTTTCACCCTTTTGAACACCGTTCACAGCAGCATCGGTGGCAGCAGTCAGTGCCTTACTCAACAGTGTTTTAGCAGCTACAGAAGTGAACACCCGCCTAAGTAACTTAGTGACAGTGTCACAAAGGACCGCAACCGCCATGAACGTACTTTAGACGATAACTTTTTTCGTTTGCAGCATGCTTTATGTATAGGATGTTGCGATGCGCTGACTTGCGCCCTCATGTTGATCCATTCTTGCCGTTTCGTCGCATCGAGGAGGGCTACGATCTCGTCTCTTACACCATTGTTCCCAGCTTCGTAGGATGCTCTGGAAAAAGCTAGTCTCTGCAAAGAGCTTATCGATCCAACAGCTGGTGGAAATCTGAAGGTAGAAAGACTGTCTTCACCCTGCTACCGTGCTTCTCCTGTTTGCATATGTGTGAAACTATCTTCTTCCATTTGTTACTTTTGCTGGCTTTAGGAATCCTAGAAAGAACATCTTTACCTCGATACATTACACCTGTGGTGTCCAAGATCTGAGTATAACTGTCTAAATCATCGGGCTTAAAAGACCAAGGTCTCTTCCTGACAATGAGCTTCAAGAGTCCTTTGTATTGCACACTGTCCGCAAAGATATCGTCACCGTCAAAGGTGACCAGTTTTCTTCCAATGAGCATCGCAATCCAAATGAATGGTCAGTCTCGTCCGTCATACTGAGTTGGGTATACTTTTGTGATCAAGGTCCTAGGGTCGTGTGGATGCTTGATCGATCGGCAATGGATTAGCAATTCTGGAGGTAGCGGTGCGGGTATTGTTGGAAGGTCTTCGATCTTCTAGCTGATTTGAGAGGCATACTTCTCTTGTACTTCTATATCGGGTCTGAAAAACTTCGTGAGATCACGGCTGAACCCTTGTTTCTCAAATCGTTGTTGTAAGTTGCGCGCTTGGATGCTGCGTTTGACATTCTAGAACTCCTTAACAAGAGCTTTGCGCTGCTTGGGATCGGTAATCTATATGAATGACATTGGTATTTTATTTACAGCGTTGGAACAAACGCTCCATAGATTTGAGATGAACGCTTCATAGCACTGGGGCGAACGCTCCATAGCGTTGCGGCAGACGTTTCGTACCGTTTGATGTAGAGCATCTTTATTTGTCCTCCCGAGAATGCGACCTCTGTGAACGTTTCATATGTCTACTTGACATGGTCTGATTCAGTTAACATCAATGAGTGCATTGTTGACCTCTGATCGTCTTCACTTCACATTGTTTCTCTTGGATCTTAACCTGAGGCACACCTTGTCATTGTGGGCGAAAGGTTGGGTAATCTTTTCAACACCGGAATTTACACAGGTGAATTTCAAAATTCAAACTCAAAATCTTCCCACTTGTCCTTACATTTGCATTTACAAACATCTTTATGCATGCGAACCTCTTCCAGAAGCTTCATGTGATGTTCTAAGATGCATGCATTAGCAAATATCTCTCCAGTCTTCCATGTATTTTTTACTTGTGCAAATTCTATCTAACTCCTCTCTGAACTGATTCATATGATGTTACACAGAGCACTTAATACACATGTCTTTCAACGTAACCAACATCCTGCCAACTTTCCAAACTCCAAATGCAGAACATATTCCTTGTCGTTCGTTATACGAACATTTCTCCCTTCCAGTTCATACTACTTCTCCATATGAAAGTATCCGTAAGATTCCATTCTTTATATTATGAGCTGTGGAACTCGTCGAATTTGCAGCGGTACTTCCCGTTCTCATTTGTGACAGTGAGCAATACTGCTTCCAAAATTTGAACCTTTCCTTGGAGAGATCAGTATAATGACCGCGATTGATGTGGCCAAGATTATATGCTACTTGTCCAAAGAGGCAGCTGAAGTTACCGTTTTCCAATATGGCCTGCCTCGGCTGTCTGAAGTAGTTCTGCAGTCGACGGTGTGTCTCCCTCTGACGTAGAAGTCCTCAAACTTGTGCTTTTTGCTTAGCATCAAGTCGTCGAATACCATCGGGTTCTTACGAGTTGTGTCGTGCGGATCTGTTACCTCACAGCCTTGTTCGACAAAGAAAGTGTCGATACCACAAGGTTGTTCTGGCGTGGTAGTGTATCGACAACGTCCAACAATGAATGCATTTACCGGACTCAAGTTGTTTTCCTTTTCGTTATTCAGATTAAAACAAAATTCCGACACTAATATATGACCGTCAATATAATACAAATACCTTTTTTTTTCGTTGTTCGTATTTTGTATTTCGTCATTCGTATTATCTTTTCCGTTATTTCTATTTTTCTTTTCATTATACGCACTTTCCTTTTCCACGTTCGATTTTCCTTTTCGTTATTTGTCTTTTCCCTTTCATTATTTCTATTTTTCCTTTCATTTTCCTTTTTGACATTCGATTTTCCTTTTCGTTATTCCCATTTTGTTTTTCATTTTTTACATTTTCCTTTTCAACATTCGATTTTCCTTTTCGTTTTCGTATTTTCTCTTTCGTTATTTCTATTTTCATTTCATTTTTCTTTTCGACATTCCATTTTCCTTTTCGTTATTCGTATTTTCCCTTTCGTTGCTTCTATTTTCCCTTTCATTTTTCTTTTACATTCGATTTTCCTTTTCGCTATTCCTATTTTCTTTTTCGTTATTTGTATTTTCCTTTTTGTTATTCATATTTTGCTTTTCTTTATTCGTATTTTCTCATTCTATCTTTCTATTTTCCTTTTCGATATTCCATTTTCCTTCTCGTGTATTACATTTTCATTTTCGCTATTAGTTTTTTACCTTCGATATTTCTATTTTACCTTTTCAATTTTCCTTTTCAACATTTCATTTTTCTTTTCGTTTTTCGTATTTTCTCTTTCGTTATTTCTATTTTCCCGTTCATATTTCAATTTGACATTCGATTTTCCTTTTCGTTCTTCCCATTTTCTTTTTCGTTATTTGTATGTTCCTTTTCGTTATTCATATTTTCTTTTTCGTGATTCGTATTTTCTCATTTTATCTTTCTATTTTCCTTTTCAGTTTGCTTTTCGACATTCGATATTCCTTTCGTTATTCGTATTTTCTCTTTCGTTATTTGTATTTTCCTTTTCGACATGTTATTTTTCTTTTCGTTATTCCTATTTTCTCTTTCGGTATTTCCATTTTTCTTTTAATTTTCCCTTTCGACATTCTATTTTTCTTTTCGTTATTTGTAGTTTCCCTTCCGTTATTCGTATTTTCTTTTTTGGTATTTGTATTTTCTTTTTTCGTTATTCATGTTTTCCTTTTCGTTGTTCGTATTTTCTCATTCTATCTTTCTATTTAAATTTTCATTTTTTTTTCGACATTCGATTTTCCTTTTCGATATTCGTATTTTCTCCTTCAGTATTTCCATTTTCCTTTTCATTTTCCCTTTTGACATTCCATTTTCTTTTTCGTTATTTGTAGTTTCCCTTTCGTTATTTGTATTTTTTCTTTCATTTTTCTTTTTTTTGACATTCGATTTTCCTTTTCGTTATTTGTATTTTCTTTTTCGGTATTTGTATTTTCCTTTTCGTTATTCGTATTTTCTCATTTTATTTTTCTACTTTGCTTTACTTTTTTCTTTTCGACATTCGATTTTCCTTTTCGTTATTCGTATTTTCTCTTTCGTTATTTGTATTTTCCTTTTCGACATGCCATTTTTCTTTTCGTTATTCCTATTTTTTCTCTTTCGGTATTTCCATTCTCCTTTTCGTTTTCCCTTTCGACGTTCGATTTTTCTTTTCGTCGTTCACATTTTTCTTTTCCTTTTTGTGTTTTCTCTTTGGTTATTTCTATTCTCTTTTTTGTTTTCATTTTCGACATTCCAATTTCCATTTCGTTATTCGTGTTTTCTTTTTCGTTATTTCTATTTTGATTTTCATTTTTTTCTTGTTGATATTCCATTTACCTTTTCATTGGTTACATTTTCCTTTTAGCTATTCGTTTCCTCTATCGATATTTGTATTTTTTTTTCATTTTCACATTCGTTATTCTATTTTGTCTTTCATTATTTCTATTTTCCCTTCATTTTTCTTTTCGACATTTGATTTTTCTTTTCGTTATTCGTACATGTATTTTCTCTTTCGTTATTTGTATTTTCCCTTTTCGACATTCCAATTTCGTTTTTGTTATTCGTACTTTCTTTTTCGGTATTTCCATTCTCCTGTTCATTTTCCCTTTCGACATTCGATATTCCTTTTCGTCATTCACACTTTTCTTTATCACAATTCGTATTTTTCTTTTCATTATTTGTATTTTGCTTTTTTGACGTTCGATTTTCCTTTTGTTATTCGTATTTTCTCTTTCGATATTTTCATTTTCGTTATTCGTATTCGCTCTTTCGTTATTTCTTTTTTCCTTTTCATTTTTGTTTTGACATTTGATTTTCCTTTTCGTTATTCCTATTCTTTTTTCGATATTTGTATTTTCCTTTTCATCTTTTTTACATTCCATTTTCCTTTTCGTTATTTTACATTTTCCTTTTTGCTATTCGTATTTTCTCTTTCGATATTTCTGTTTTGTTTTTCATTGTGTTTTGGACATTTGTTATTTCTATTTTCCCTTCCATTTTTGCTTTCGATATTTGATTTTTCTTTTCGTTAGTCTACTTTTCTCTTTTGGTTTTTGTATTTTCCTTTCCGACATTCCATTTTCCATTTCGTTATTCGTATTCGCTCTTTCGTTATTTCTTCCCTTTCATTTTTCTTTTTGACATTTGATTTTCCTTTTCGTTATTCCTATTTTTTTTCGTTATTTGTATTTTCCGTTTCATTTTTTTACATTGCATTTCCGTTTTCGTTATTTACATTTTCCTTTTCGCTATTCGTATTTCTGTTTCGATATTTCTATTTTCCTTTTGAACATTCGTTATTTCTATTTTGCCTTTCATTTT
>JAOXYJ010156152.1:0-10786 GCA_028566555.1 Lithophaga nigra
AGCAGCACGTATTGGCTATATTCAGGCGATGGATATGAAATTGATGATATGAAATGAACATGAATAAACCCTGCTTTGTGCTAGGCCGACACGCTGAGCCGGACTTTTAACGTGCTAGCTCACAAGGTAACAGTCCGCAGGAAGACATGTCACCATACCCGGACACATTATTCTGACTCCGAGCCGACCAGTCTTTGCTCTTACTCCTAAATGCTGCGTGCTTGGCGGAGAAGCAGCAAATACCAATTTTAAAGTCTTTGGTTTGACCCGGCCGAGAATCGATCCCACGACCTCCCGCACTCGAGGCGAGCACGCTACCACGAGACCACCAAGGCGGTTAGAAGCTAGGTGAGTGGATTAAAAATTCAAGAATTAGATAGATCTTTTCCCGTCAATATTATTTGCAATTTACATTTTTAGTTTGGTTGTAGGAAGTAGAGGCTGACTATTGGAGTACCCTTGGCATCTATGTCAACGTGCACATCTGTGTGCACATGTGCAATCATTTATTTTTATGGGGAGGACAGGGGGGCTGGAAGGAGTCTTTGGTCTGGACTATTTTTTGATGAAGTTTTGATCCTGATAATTTATTTTTCAAAAGTCATCCTTATTTTAACAGATACATGTATATTCAAATCCTGGCTATTTTTTTAGTCCACACTTGTATTTTGCCTATATTTTTATCAAAAATTGGGTCCTGAATTTTTTTTTCAGAATTCCTTCCAGCCCCCCCTCCCCCCCCCCTAAAAATTAAATGGTTGCTGCTTAATAGCATAATATAGCAATCCCATTTATTTACATTGACTGCATTTACCATTTAAAAGTAGATCAACTGTTTCTGTAGCCTTTCTTTTTACACTCCGTAGGGTTGACGGCTGCAAAGTCTCCAAATCTCTTTTTACCCTAAATTTGACTGGGCTGATATTTCCACGTCCCAAGACCTGTATGGCACAGTTCAGGTCAAACAAGTCTGTATCAATATTTTCATCACTCCATGAAGATATCTGTGACATAGGCTGTGAGTTAGATGACTGAAATATTTAGAATCATCAGATAAACATTAGGCATACATGCAAATATATCTAGGAAGTACATGCATGTAGTAGATTCACATAAATGCCATGAACACCATTACAATGAAAACTATACAGGTAAATACAGTAAACTTGGCACAGCTGATTCTATGGCAGGTTAAACCCAGAATCATATCATCAAAATCTTCAGGCACTCCCCACATATTCGTACCCCTGTATATTTGTTCATTAAGGTCTTGAGTTTATAATTTTATCCAGAAATCAGCCATTTTAAGGTATTGTGCATCAACAAATGATTTGAAACCTTTTTACATAGAAATAAAACTGAAAAATCATGTCAGAAGCCTATTATCCAAATTATCCATTTTCGGTCCGAAATTTGGGACCCTTGATCAAAATCAAAGTTCTAAAACCTTATCCCATAACTATAGAAAGTGTACAACAATTCTATATAGTTTTTAAAACATTGCAACCACAACTGAAAGAGAAGTTTAGGTTAATTTTCGGTCCAAAATTTGGGACCCATGACCAAAATCAAAATTCTAAAACCTTATTGCGCATCTACAGAGTGTGTACAATAATTCTATATAGTTTTTAAAAGCCTGCAACCAAAACTGAATGAGGAGTTTAGGTCACAAGGCCATTTTTACAATTCGTCAATTTTCGGTCCAAAATTTGGGACCCTTGACCAAAATCAAAATTCTAAAATCTTATTGCACATCTACAGATGGTGTACAACAATTCTGTATAGGTTTCAAAACCCTATAAGCAAAACTGAAAGAGTAGTTTAGGTCACAAGGCTATTTTTACAATTCGTCAATTTTCAGTCCAAAATTTGGAACTCTTGACCAAAATAAAAAATCTAAAACCTTATTGCGCATCTACAGGTAGTATACAATAATTCTGTATAGATTCTGAAACCCTGCAACCAAAACTGAAAGAGGAGTTTAGGTCACAAGGCTATATTTACAATTCGTCAATTTTTGGTCCGAAATTTGGGACCCTTGACCAAAATCAAAAATCTAAAACCTTATTGCGCATCTACAGGTAGTATACAATAATTCTGTATAGGTTTCAAAACCCTCCAACCAAAACTGAAGGAGGAGTTTAGGTCACAAGAAAGTGTGAGGGACAGACGGTCGGACGGACGGACGGACGGACGGAGACAATCACAATATACCCGACTTTCTTCGAAAGTGCGGGTATAATTACATAATTCAAATGTACATCTGACCTCTTAATTTTGGACATGGTTAATGATGACAACTCCTCTTTATCACCTTTATGTGAATATCTCTTTCATATCTGTAATTGTTTTAAATCGAGAAGAATAAAATAGTTATCCCATTTGACCACTGAACCCTTTCTTCAATTGACCAATTTTCTCTGTTATATGGAAATGATGGTATTTTTAAATTTTAAACTAGATACAATTTATACATACCATTTCTTCTTCCGATACGTCATAATCATGGTACTCTGCAGTTTTCACACAAGAGGGCTGAAAAAAAATTTGATGTACATGTACATTCTTTCAGTATAAATATAAACACAGTTTAAAAAAGTTTTGTAAAACAATAGAATTAGTCAGAGCAACAGTAAAGGACAGTAACTTTTACATTCTAATGCAATTTGTTTGTATCGTCGGATCCGATTGGCTAAAATTCTGCTTAAAATTACCATACTACTTGTCATAACTAAGGATCCACATGTAATGAGCAGGCATATTGAATCAGTAAAAATTGCCTGACTTGGTTTAGTCCAATGAAACTTTATGCATTACTGGACCAAATATCCAGTACAAATGACCAGATTTTACATTATGAACAAATGAAAAGTCCAATAAAATCATGTTCAGTTTGTTAGATTCTCATGGATCACTGGACCAGGTGTCAAGCATAATACAATTTAACTTGGGAAACACTGTCTACAAATAAAAAAGTTACACATTAACCTCAATGTTAAATTAGTACAATAATTTTGAAATTTCTGTACATTTCAGTTGCAGAATTCAACAATCTTTTGAATTTGACAACGTTGTCAAATTTTGGGACTTCCCAGACTGTTTCCCAGAGTTTCAATAAACAAAACGATTTTTAGATCATAACAAAAGCAAAAAGACTATATGTTTTGTTTATTATTGCATTAGAATGGAGCTACCGTCACTAGGTCAACTAAATTTGCAACAGTTAACCTAAGATTTTTAAAATTCCACAAAGCTTAAGGTATAATACAGTTATCTCCTAAATCATTCCACTGATGATTTTGTTTCTAGATTAAAAATGTTGTTAATTTTTTTTGCTGTTCACTTTTATCTGCATATTTAATTTTCAAAATGATAGGCAAAAACTTTCAATTGATCATTAACGACTATAACTCCTGCAAGAATGTTTTTGACAAAGTGACAATTTTGGTTCAAATGTACCACTGCAGCTTTCACAAACGTGCCAAATTTCATCTGTTTAATGTAGCTAAGATAATTGTCATTTTCCTATGTCCAATTTCTAGTATTGTTTTTCAGTTGGCTAAAACACTGGATATAACTTTATTACAACGAAATACCCTAGCCTAGGGATGATTGTCGCCAACTCCAATTCACCTAGTATTTTCAGAGGGAAAAATGTTTGATAAAGTTTCGATAAAGGAAATAGCTCACTTGGACCTTTTGGCCAGGTGAACCATGGAGTTACAAGTATAAATGTACATGTATATTACCCTTAAAATACGTCTGGCAGAAATTCCATCCTCTTCCTCTTTGGAAACTTCTTCTGCAGAAGATAATTTGTAAATTGAATAAAACATAGAAAAACTAGAAAGACTGTGAGCAGAGCTCACAAATTTATACCCCCGCTCCCAATATCCGAAGTCTGTTCTCTACAATGGAAACCCCAAAATCATTCTGAGGAAAAAATAAAATATGAGTTGCACAAGAACATTATGTGATAAAGATTCTGTGAAAGTTTCAATAAAATCCTTTGAGTGGTTTAGGAGGAGTTGCGGATACAAAATGCCTACCCCTCCTCCCCCCCCCCTCCCATCTGTAAATGGCAAAGTCCATGTTTTGCTATGGGAAACCCCAAAAATCAATCATATCAAAAATAAAATAGGAGGTGCACAATGGCATTATGTAATTTTAATATTCTGAGAAAGTTTCACTGAAATCCATTCACCGGTTTAGGAAGAGTTGCGGATACAGGATGCCTACCCTACCCCCTATATGTAGAAATGGCAAAGTCCATGTTTTGCTATGGGAAACCCCAAAAATCAATCAAATCAAAAAATAAAATAGGAGATGCACAATGGCATTATGTAATAAAGATTCTGTGAAAGTCTCACTAAAATCCATTTACTGGTTTAGGAGGAGTTGCAGATACAAAATGCCTACTCCCCATATGTAGAAATGGCAAAGTCCATGTTTTGCTTTGGGAAACCCCAAAAATCAATCAGATCAAAAATAAAATAGGAGGTGCACAATGACGTTATGTAATTAAGATTTTGTGAAAGTTTCACTGAAATCCATTCACTGGTTTAGGAGGAGTTGCGGATACAAAATGCCTACCCCCTCTTCCCCACCTCATGTAGAAATGGCAAAGTCAATGTTTTTCTATAGGAAACCCCAAAAATCAATTGGATCAAAAATAAAATAGGAGGTGCACGAGCCATTAGATACTTAAGATTTTCTGAAAGTTTCACTGAAATCCACTTACTGATTTAGGAGGAGTTAGGGATACAATGTGCGGACGGACGAACGAACGGACACCCCCATCACTATACACCCCCGCTTTAGCTAAAGCGGGGGTATAAAAACAAGCCAAGGTGATCCAATGATCACAACAGATACCCCCGCCTACCAGGCAAGCTGCAGCTTGCCTGTCGGCGGAGGTATCTGTGGTGATCATCAGATTACCTTCGGTATTTTTTTTTGGGGGGGGGCTATATTTTTTATGCATTAATTTTTCCCTATATCAAGTGCATGGCTGTGGTCAGTACTTGCTGAAAAATGTGACATTTGACCATAAATGTTCAAAAAATGAACTAAGTCGATAAACAGGAAGTAGATGTTGCACAGACCTGAATTCGGTAAGCGCGGTATGGGACCCTTACTGTCAGAGGCTACCTACTCAATATCAAGTGGTTGTGATCAGTAGTTGCTGAGATAAGTGTTACGAAAAATGTGACATATGACCGTATATGATCGAAAAAATGAACCAAGTCGGTTAACAGGAAGTAGATGTCACACGGACCTGAATTTGTTCAGCGAGGTATTGGAGCCCTAGCTGAAGCTGCAAACCAAATATTAAGTGGCTGTGATCAGTAGTTGCTGAGAAAAATGTTATGAAAAATGTGACATTTGACCGTAAATGTTCGAAAAATGAACTAAGTCGGTAAACAGGAAGTAGATGTCACATGGCCCTGAATTAAGTAAGTGCTTATGGGAGCCCTAGCTGAGGCTGCAAACCAAATACCAAGTGGCTGTGATCAGTAGTTGCTGATAAAAATGTTAGGAAAAATGTGATATTTGACCATAAATGTTCGAAAAATAAACTAAGTCTGTAAACAGGAAGTAGATGTTGCACAGACCTGAAATCGGTAAGCGCGGTATGGGACCCCTAGCTTAGGCTGCATAATGAGTGCATACCAAGTATCAAGGGGCTATGATCAGTAGACTTTGCTGAGAAAAATGTTACGAAAGTTCTGGTTACGGACGGACGGACAGAGGTAAAACAGTATACCCCCTCTTCTTCGAAGCAGGGGTATAAATACAGGTAGTTCTACAAATATTTTACATACATGTATCAGGAATGAAAAAACAAAATTTTTACAATGTTACCTGTTCTGTGCTTAATGAAAAGTGCTGAATCCCTTATTTCATGTCATTCTCAAGTCATCAAAGGACAAACATAACGTGTATATATGGATGTACACAAAAGACAAACTTTGAAAATATAAACATGCACATTATTGTCTAAGAAAATACCTGATGGGCAATGATGGGCAATAAATAGGGAAGGATTGGTGATTTTAAGCTGCAAATTATATACTATCTTGTACACATGTACATTATACATGTATCATTTGTATGACTGTATTCCTGTTTTTTATTATGATTTCCCTGGTATATAAATAAATGTATGCAAAAATTACCATTGTGAAATGTGGACCAGTACTAGTAGACCAGTTTCTGTCGTCAACTTCATCAGTACTAGTAGAACTCAAATACTTGGAAAACTGTGTCAAAAACCACATCTCAGTGCAATTATTTTACATTATCGGATGTTTTAAACGTGCAAATGTATAAGTACCTTCACTGGGTTGAGACAGCTCACTGACAACAGAATCTTTCGTTAAACGCCTGTAGCATCCATAACAAATACCTGAAAAAAATTGTATGATTTTTGTAGCAATAATCCACCTTTGGCGCCACAAAACAAATATACAGTCTGACAAAAGTTAAGCACCACCTATATTTAATAAAAATCGACAAAGTCAGACTTAAACAAAAGGACCTTCGTTTCAAAAATGAAAAAAAATCTTGTACAGTTTAAGTTTATGTATCATGAAGTTATGTTTGGCACAAAAAAGATGTTGCATATGAAATACAGTTCATAAGGGGAGAGATCAAAAGTTCAATGGCTGATAAAAAACTTAAATCACATAGTTTTTTCTAGACCCCCCCACCCCCCTTCGAAACTTAATATGGAAAATGTTGACTGCCAGATAGAACAAAACCACATGAACATTGACAACTTTATGTTTTATGGTGCAAATTATTTATTATTATGATGTTTTTTGAAGACAAATATGTGTTTCAACATGTTCAGAAATCTCTAGGAGGAAAAGATGACAAAACGAGCAAATATCCAACAAAAGTACCATTAGTTACATTTCAGAGATTTAATATATGATTTGCAATATGGCTTTTGAAATTCTCTTTAATAAAGACTTTATATCAAACATTAATAAAACCTTTTGATTTATCATTCATATTTATCTTAAAATGGGCCCAGGGTCATTTACATAGTCATTTGTGTTATCTGCACTTCATTAGATTTACCAAGATGTCTTACAACCTCGCTTGGTAGTTGATCAGACCTCATGCCATGAATGATCATGAGTCTCGAAAACAAAATGTGCTTATATTGATCGGGGATAGAAATTTATATAGAATTTGCATGGAAAAGTGCAGTTTTTTCACAAAAATGTTAATATCTTTTTTATTACACAATTTTTAAAAAAGTTACAAATGGAAAGTCTTGGAAATAATTTTTTCTTTCATTTGACTATAAATTTGTCCAGGAAAAATCTATACTTTTTTGCACAAAATAATTTTTTGAAAATGTATGAAAAAGACCCCGATCGGGGACAATTTTACTATATTTAGTAACAAAACTCTGATCGGGGTAAAGAATAGTAACAGGTGATTCCCACCTTTTCTGTCCCCGATCGGGAGACGTACCCCACTGCTAGGGCACCAATCACTTTCTTTCCATGTGTGTGTGTGTAGGGGGGACTGGCATTTTATGTTGTGAGAATTTTTTTTTTGCACAGGGGTAAAAATACTTTATTTTTTTCAGCAGCAGCACGAATTAAAATATTTTTTGAAAAGTGCATTATATATAAGTCAAGTATGGGGAAATGTGGAAACACAATTTATTTTTTCACTCTATGCTGAACAAAAATTTTTTCACCAACGTTAGAGATCAGAATTAAAAAAAAACCAGCCCTCCCCCTCCCACCTTATGAAATGGTTGGTGCATAGCTTATTTTTCTGTAAAAAAGTATCAAAGACCATGTATCAAATGAGCCATGAAAAGACGGGCAATTCTGATCAAAGGAAAATGCCGCAAATTAAAAATGTACCATTATTTTTATTCTGATATGGAGGGGAGGGGGGATGTTGATGATTTAATTGAGTCAAAATATTTATTTCAAACTTATTATGCATTTAGTTGTTGGGAGACATTATGGGACATTGCAGCAGCATATCAAATTATCACCATTGTATTTATACTTATACTAGACTTGCAGACTTCCCGAAAGTTGAAAATTTCTGCCTGTCCTCCGGTCAAATGAACATAAAGTTTGTCTGCCTGAAGAAATGTTTACAGGACCTTCATGCAAAACTTACTATTGAGGTTTTACTGAAATTTTTGCATGACATTCAGTCCTGTTTAACTGATATGAGACTGGTGCTTAGACACTGTACCTGATGAAAGCAAGGCACTACATTTTATTTACATTATGGTCCTCTATCACCAACTTTCAAAATGTTTCGCATGGGCAGTTTCACTTGCTATCCACCATTAAACAAGGTTTCTGATTTGGTTTGTAGAATATATGGACTACCTAGCATATCATAAAGAGCTCGCTTCGCTCACATATAAAAAATATTAGCTTGACCGAAGAAAAATCTTCCTGTCAGATAGGCAGTCAAGAAGATTTGGGGGAGACTGGAGCCCTACACATGTAGTTAGAGATTTTTTTTTGTTGTTTCATGTCATCTTATGGGAACTGGTGTCTTCAGATATTTTGGTTGCTTATGTTATATAGTACCAGTTTTTTTTTTAGGCCATTACAGCTCTCCATATGGTGTTGGCTGATGCTCATTGCTGAAGACCTTACTCTACTTGTTCGAAATTACAGTATTCAATACATGTACATTTTGTATGTGAGTTATTGTCTCATTGACATTTACTCCATTTCCTTTCTTTGTCTTGGATATGAATCCTAAACCCAGAAGTGTTGAATTTTTTTTATTTTTGCCAGACAATGGGTCAAGCAAGGACTTTCACTTGCTGGCCCTGTTAATTTTTTGTCATACTTTCAACAGTTTGCTAATTTGCTAATTAAAATACAGAAAAGTTTGTCAGACATCAGGTCCAGCACAGATCTGTGTTTGCTAGTCCCATGAAATTTCTACCCAAAATGTCGTACGGCGGGACAGGTCTGACCATTTTCAACACCTCTGTAAAGAGGGTGGTACAGTAAACAATGGTAAAAAGGTTTATTTTCGTGCAATGTGATCAAATTTTTAAAATTTTTCTTTCATGTTTGTACATGTACTTTTTTATTTTACGTTCCGCCGTGCAAGACATGTATATCATGCAACATTTTCAGCATACAGTATTTTTTTTTGTCTTACATGATTATTTTGTGTGCACAGCATTTTCAATTAGAATTTTAAAAACAAAATTGCCTCTAACATTTCATAATTCATATAAAAGCTGGAAATCTGAAAGTTTTTTCTTGCTCAAATCTTGATACTTCTAAGATAAACACTGGTTTCAAATAAAGTAATTTATTGTTTCCCTCTATTTCTTGTGCAATGTGTTTGTATAAAATATTTTTCTGTGCACCGTGAAATACAATTGTATTTTACGTTCTTCCCTGCATATACATTTGTATCCCCCCTTTATGACCATGATGACCCTCTGTAATTTGCCAGACCCCCCTTAATATAAAAATCTTGCTCTCTTTTTTGCCATATAATACATGTAAATACATTTAAACAATATGTGGAAAGATGGAATAAAGCCACTATGCCTGCTTTTCTCAGATTACACATTTTGTTTATACATACCGCTCCCAACAGGCACCAACACTCCATTTGCTTCTAACAGGTAGTGGCTCTGGTGGTCAGATATACCCCTGAAGGTTTTCCCCTTTCCTGTGTGACATGGATGTTTACAGGTCTGCCTCTGGCGAAAATCTATCCCAAGGGTAAAGCGATGAGCAGGACAAACAGTCAGAGAATGGTTTGTTGTAAATAAACCAGCACGTCTGGATATAAGGTCTGCTTCTGTAAAGATGTCTTGAACTGCCACGCCTAAATTCAGACTTCTCATATGATCTTTTATGGGTTTTTCACATTCACCTAGTGTCAATACTTGATTTTCTTGTGGATATCGTGAATTTTTAGAACTACAGACTATGTCTGGACAATACACTGATAAGCTGCAACGAACATTGGTGTCGTCTGCTTGGCTTTTGGCCATGTTTATAACAAAATTACATGGAGAATAATGACAATAATCATTCATAAACAGTAAGAAGCAGTTCCATCATAAAATATTCAATTTACAAATCTTCCAAGTGCAAGAAAACGGCATAAACTATAAAATATAAGTCATCATACTTTGAAGATGGGATTTGTCAATCCAAACAGGAAGTGAAATGTGTAAACAATGCAGGGCAGAAGTGAATGGAGGTAAAAGGTTTAAAAAATAATAGTAATAAAATTCTTGCCAGAAATAACCCATATGATATAAAATATGTTTCTAAAATTATTTGAAACCCAATTCTCGACTAAAAAAACATTCAGAACTGCTTAAAAATAATGGTGTGTGCTGATAAGAGTTATCTTTCTTTGATCGTAGTCAAGTTGCTATGATTTTTCAAATGGAAATAATTCTCAAGATACAAAAGGCTACAATGGAATTTTTTAAAAATTAATTGTCAAATTATCATATCTTTGAATATTTTAAGCTCTTTTCACCAAATGTGCCTGACCAGAGAAGATAATGAGTTGCAAAGCTTGACCTTTTATAAAGGATAAATAGGGGAGAAAATAGACAATCCCTGAACTTCATATGCGAATATATCCAAAACCCTTCAACAAAAATTAATATCCCTAGAAATATTTTTATATTACCCCAAAAAACACAATATATCAAAATATTGGAGGAATTGGTTCTGGTGGGACAATCACTATTTTTCAAATTTGCATGATTCTTAGGTAGAATGGTACTTAA
>JAOXYJ010156263.1:0-17477 GCA_028566555.1 Lithophaga nigra
TATTAGACACTTTGATTTTTAGGGCCGAAATATGTCCTTCGTGGCCCTACTCCTTTGTATTTGTCCAAGTTTGATGTCCTCCAACATTGTATACGGTTTATTTCAAAGGTCCATACTTTCACTGTAAAGTATTTCAAAATCATAAAAATATGTTATGTATAAATATGAATAAATACAAGATGATTCTGAAAATTGAATTTCATCCAAAACAGAGCAAAAATTAAGAATTCTGAATAATTAAGAATATTTGAAATAAATTGATAAATTCTTTTCTTTTAAAAAGTATAGTTATATTAACTGAAGAACCTATCTATATGAAAGATACAAAACGAAAAGATTACTATAATAAAGAAGAGGACTATACAAAATTATTAACAACAAATAATCAAACACAAATGAAAAAAAAACAGATACTACATTTAAATCTAAAGTTAGGGCAATACAAACTCCCATCAAAATCGGGAGGACAATCAGCTGCTCAGTGAGTATGCTTAATGGCTGACATGTAAAGATATCTTTGTTTTAAGTATCTGGTGTTTTAACCTTTTATGAGACACTGTCTTTTGTCAAGGGTTTACTTTAGTTTATGTATTATTATCAACCATTTTTATCATTCGGTGTCAACCCAGCGATTAAGGTTTATTTATATGTAAAGTCGGTGTTAAGTTCAATGATTTATCAGTCAACATTTTACTTTTTCTATCTTTATTCAGGTTTTACGAGATTGTTCAACTGGGTCTCGTGGTAACGGTGTACTACAGTTTATGATATTGTTATCTGATGGTTTGTCTTCTGATAACACTGCAACTATTAAAAGAGCAACCGACATTCGGAATAGTGGCGGACGAATAATTACAGTTGGCACAGGACGTTCCATCAATCACGACGAACTTTTTCGTGTTTCTGGTCGTGGTGATTACGTATTTTGCCCTAGCCACCTAGAATTGATGTATAATACAATTTGGAAAGAAGCTCTGCATCCTAATTGTACAGGTAAAACAATTATTACGTGCAAAATAAAATTCAAGTAAAAACAATTCTCATGTGGAAAAATAGGATTCAACTGTAATACAAATATAAGTAAAAAATGTGCAAAATACAAATTCATTTTAAAGATTTGAAAGATACTATGAAGGAACCCTTTGATGATTTTACCCAGTCAGTTTAAGTTTAAACATGCCGTTTTCTGATTAACATTTCATTTTATCAGGTTAAGCCCGTAATTCAACAGACCGAATTTTGCTTGAATAACAGCTCCGATTCACAAATATTCCTATATGCGTTTTACGTTTTTAAGTTTATTATACAGGTCATTCAGGACAGTGCATTCAAGTAATGATTTTGTTCCATAAACACTTCCAGAATTTCTACTTCACACATATACATTTTGCATCCAAAAATACTAAAACAAAACATTTCATATCACAGCAGAAAAGAATCTAGAAACATAAAGCTAAGCAAGTAAGAAACTATATTTGGAGTAAAGATTCACCTTATTCAAATATTAAAAACTTGGTCACCAGCGACAGTATTGAACAAACCAGAAAAGGGTTTACAATTAAAATACCCAGTTCTAGTATCGGCCGTAAATATACAATCTATTACAACATGTCTTAAAGGCACTGACATGGTATACACTTAGGAGCATGATCATTTGTAAGTAAATAAGAATGAGTTGTTCTATAATGGCAAATGCAACAGCGAGTAAAAACAACTTGATAATGTGATTATATACATTATATGTCGGTATCATTTGCTACATACAATAAAAAGCTTAGCTCATAACGACAACATGTGAAAATCTTCAAATTGAAACTTTACCTTGGTTTTGTCATAAGAAATAACATATTAAATTTGATATGATTAGACAAATAGTTTTCACGTCATTGTAAAACAAGTGAATGCCACGAATGGAACTACCTTGTTCTCGCAGGAAACACAAAAATATAGGTTCCATTTTTCAAACGTTTGTAATTGTTTCAAAACATGTATACTATAGAACTTAGATATTTTGTTATTTCTCGATTTTCTAGTTGTCTAATTCCGACGTTTGGCGTCATTTGAAATGTGGAAAAAATTTTCATAATGTAACATTTCTTTGCAGAATGTATACAGCGCACAGAAACAGATATAATTTTACTGTTTGACACCAACAGTAACCAGACAAACGCAGACTTCCTGTCCCGCCAGGACGCCATACAGCAAATCATTTCCAAGACAGTAGATATTAATTCTGACGTCATGATTGGCATGTTTCAATATTCGGACGAGCCGGATGTTGTCTTCAACTTTTCTTCACCGCAAGACGAGCAGACATTAATAGCCAAATCGTATAAGCTAGAAAGAGATCGAGTATTTACTCGTGCAAACACTAGTCATGCACTTAATTATGTTGGCAAATATGGATTTCATACTTCTTACGGAGCTCGTGCACTGGCGCGAAAGTTCATTATTCTCATTTCTGACGGAAGCTGGTCTGATACTCTGAATACAAAATCAGTAGTAGAGAATTTGGCCCATAGTAACATTTCTGTCTTTGGAATTGCTGCAGGATCGAATCTACAACTTGAAAATTTCCATGAAATTTTGCCTGATCCTTGTCACGTATTTTATGTCTATGATAAGGCTTCTTCATCTTTAGATGTTCTTGCTTCTTTGACCACATCTATTCAGTGTAACAATTAATTTGAATGCTTTTTTTATTTGAAGCTTTGGTTTTTATTTAATGTGGGCTTGCCTCTAAATTTTATAGTGAATACTTGGATACGCAAACAGAATTTTGATTACTTGCCACTGAAGCATTGGTACATGTATAATCATATTCCGGCCAGCTTTGGAAAAATATGACTTTTAGGCATACAAAAATTATTCAGATTTTTATGGTTGTAAATATATAATTAGCTGACAGGCTTTCTAACATTGCGATTGATCCAGTTTTATGACTATCATTTGTGATAGGAACATAAATCTGTAAAACACAGATATTTTTAATGATTTATTCTAAGCATAATATTTTGCTTTTGTACATTAAAAAAGTACTAACAATCCTTTACATCTACAAAGTTAATACTGAAAACACAAGAATATATGCTTTATGGCTAACCATCAGACTATCATATTAAGGCATATTTTGTTTTTCTTGGATTTCTGAAGCAAGATATTTCAACTAAGGACCATACAATGCGAAAATGGTTTATCATTGTAATTGTTTTTAATGAAAAAGGTCAGGGTTTAAAATTCGCGATATCAAAAAGATACTGTGAAATATATAATGCAGAAAATTAGGTGATGCCATCAACATTTATATTAAAAACAGAACGTCTTTGGAGATAGAGTCTTTAAAAATAGAACCCATATAATTGCGATCACATTCCTCAGGAAACTGTAAAATATCCTATTTCCCAGAAAGTAAACCCAACAACCTTTTCAAAACCCCTGCACTATCAATTAAAAATTACATATCACAATTTTGTATCCACGTATCATCAAAAGTATATCAAGTACTATTAATTTTTCAGACAATAATTTCTAAACCATTCGGTCGTCATATATCTTTCTAGTGACTGTAATGAAATGTTAGATCTTGATGCTTTTGAAGTTGCTATGTATCTTATAAATGCTCTCGCAAAAGGCAAAGGTCTGATGCAGAAGGTTGATTGAAGTTGCTATGTAATTTGTAACTGCTCTCGCAAAAGGCAAAGGTCTGATACAGAAGGCTAAACTTCCACACAATGATTGAAGTTGCTTCAATATATATATATATATATTAAATGCTTTAACACTCCATTCACAACAGCTAAAAAATCATTATTTTTTTAGATGCATTAAAATTTTCATGCGGTAATAAGGCTGAAATGATTTGTAAGACCTATAGATTCTGCTATAAGGTTGATACTAACCAGTAAATGTGTTTCATTCGCCACTGATACTTACAACAGGTAACCAAGAATTTGAGCTTAACTTAATTCTTAGCATTTATTACCGTATTACCTGCTTGACCGTTTTGAATTTGATGCTATATACATTTTGTATTTAAACGTTCCCGAATTTGTTCTTATACAAAACCTTCTAAAAAATAAAAGAAGAAACATCTTGCTAAATTCTTTAATTTTACGTTTCGATACATTGATGATGTTCTTTCACTCAATAACCGGTAATCCAGTGAGTATTTACATCTCATGTATCAAAGTCGACTATAAATTAAAGACGGTACGGAAACTAGAAGGTCGGGTTCATAAGGTTATAAAGACAGGTACCGAGATTGAAAGCAGTATCTGATTACAAATTAACAAATGTGTGAACGAAATATTAAGCACAGAGAATTCCAAGCATAATCACAAAACTGTGATAAACAACAAGAAGTACCACAGCCACACTGAACGAAAATAAGTCTTTACCTCATTCATAGGGATATTATTTTCTTGGTACAAGCATTAAATTGTATTCAGCATGTCACATAAATAAATTTCTTTAATAAATACGGGTCATGACATATGCAGTTCTTTCTTTATAAATTTTCACGGGGATCTCTAGCAAAGTCGCTATTTCACCCTTTTTTTTCCATTGTCCGCTGACAGTTCCAGGTTTTCTACACTTAGCAAGACGTTTCTCTTCAGGCTCATTTTCATTTATGTGCTACCAATGTTTTGACATTTTTGGTCTTCCAATCTTTTGTCTATGAGCGTGCCTGAAGAAGGTAAATCCAGAAAATCGCTTCGTACGCAATGAAATTGGTATCTGTGATTTTTTGAAACTGATGAAATGTAATATGTAAGCCATTTTTGATTGGAAGACGTCCTCCGTCAAATTCACCTTTGACGGTCGGAACCATTGACGATGGTCTCGTGCAGACGCAGGCAATGTTAATGCCTCACCTTAAAGCATAATTTTGATATTTTTTGCCTTTCCAAACTTTTGTCTATGAGCGTACCTGATGAAGGTTAATCCAGAAAAGCGCTTCTTACGCAATAAAATTGATATCTGTGATTTTGAATAACAATGGCATTCGTACAAGATTTGGAATGTGAAAAAGTAATTGACCAAGTACCACAGCAGGAGGACAACTTCATCACCGAGGACTTATTACAGGAAAGTGTGAATAGCCAGAGCGGACTGGAAGGAATACCATTTGAGGTGATATACTAAATACAAAATTCTGAGCTTGATAGAACTTGAGAGTAAATTCGAGAAGAGTAAGATACTGACAGTGAAAGACCGACAAGGAGAAATGTCCCAAGAACGAGCATGTACTGGGCTTAACAGAGCAAAAAAATTGGAGGGGCATACGTACGAAACGTAGTGTTAAAGGTGTCAAAGAAGTCGAAACAGCACTTCTTCTCTTATGAACTTGTCAGAAAGTACGTGTAAAAATAAAAAGTATAACTTTTAATCCAGTGTTCTGGGTCGAAAATCATTCCGAAGTTCTTGCGTAGTGCAGGAAGTACTTCTTTCATGGAACCTCTGCAAATTCAATTTCATCGAGCTCACCATAAGGCAAGGCTTCACTTATCATATCACCAATCCGAAACATCCACGTGTCCGCCAACTGAACAATCTCTTTGTGACAATATCTTCATGGAGGACGTCAACATAATATTACTAGTGGCAGTAAATCAAGCCAGTTAACTCAATGGAATGTTGGCAATTGCACCTACCCCTGGCATCACTAGTACACAACAGATTCAGTTTTAAACAAACTCCCAAAGCAGCGAATACAACCTTAGCCAACTGCTGTAGTTAAACCCGTGTCCATTTTTCACACCATACAATTCATCGGGCATTTATTTATTAGTTAAATGAAGCTCGACCAAGAGAGGAATGTTTTTGAATGGACTATCTGATCTTAGAAATCTGATTCCACGCTTCAACCCATTACCATAGGTTTCTGGAATTTTAACTAGGTTAAGATACAAACCGTTACATAGAACGCTTAAAAAAGACCTATCCTCACCTTTTTGACATACAATCAATAGCCTCGTTAATTGCCGTAATACCGAGGTCACTCGATACGCCAACTCCGGTGGGACGGTTTGAGCCACCACTGGAAGAGTTTTTATAGCCATATCGGCTAACATGGGTAAGAAACCACCTTCCCTCTGTATGTTCTGATTGAACTGCGTCTTAATGAGTTTCAAAACCATACCACCTTTACCATGCTGCAACAGCTTAGTAATCCTCTCAATCTGTAACATAGTGAGTAATATCCTGTGATTCCCGAAAAGGTTTTCATCTGACAACAAGATGCTGATCGGGCAACAATTCTTTCAAGCTCGTTGTAATTTATCTATCTGACTTTGCTTCAAGTTCAAACCGTAGTCGTGATAGCTCATTTCTTAAAATTTCACGAAGATGTAAGCGTATGGTAAGATGTTCACCGCTGAGATCGTCTTTATGGATTAGGTAAGTTTCCATGCGATTAATGGTGTTCAAGGACATGGGTAAATACTCAAAGTTTTAATGTTCTTGACCGATCTAATAATCTGTGTCAACATTTGAAAGAAAACTGTAAATGGCGGGATATTGCAACCCATGCAGATAACTTCCACTCATAATGTCACTATTTGCCAAAATTCTGTTGATACTAATGATATTTTCGATGTTCTCACCTAATGTGTAACCTTCTATTGCCCTATCGAACATAATTACACGTTCTTTTCTCTAACCCTAGTACCGTGTTTATACTCATCATCAAAATCCATAAGATAGTTTTTGGTAAAGGTCAGAGTTGCTTTCAGCATATGGTGATTGGCATCAATGATAATCTTAACTTTATATTTATTTTTGTTAAGTCGCAGTTGTCGCTGAACCTCATTGTTGATGCCCCGATACCGTAAGAACTGGTGTTCAACATAACGGTAAACCAGGTTGTACTCTCATCAGTTGAATAGCAAAAGATATTATTCCCCGGGTGATGGAAAAGAATAGCAAGTTTCCGCGTTGACTAAGGCCATTTCATAACTTCTATCGTTCTTCAGGTGAACGGGTGAGATGAATCTGGTAGTGATTCGACTATCATCCCCTGAGACAATGAAAGAAAACCTTTGTTTTGGGTTGGTATTGTCAGCAATTTGCTGCAATAGATTTTAAACGCACATTTATTTAACAACGTTTCGTAACTACAGCGAAGTTGTTGTATAGACATCAGACAGTTTCGTTGTGTTTGCATCTTGTATATCCATTGAAGGGTTAGAATACGACACTCATCTTCCTACAGACTCGAACTGTAGAATCCTGTCTATGGTAACGAGCACAAAGGCTTGAGTGTTAGCTGGAACATTTTGCTCAAATTCAGCCCTGGCGTAGATGTCCACTATTGAATCTTTAGGTTTCTCACTTTGTTTACTGACATCGAAAACAAAAGAGGGTAGATATCTTAGAAATCAGCAGGATTGGTGTTGGTGTTGTTGATGAAATAATCAATGTTAAAGAATTTTTTTTAGAAATCTGCCGCTTTTTAGTACACCCTTCGTTCTCTGTTATGAATAATTAACACGTTGGAGTCCACAGCAGGACACCTCTGAGCATTAAGCGTAACGTAGATGTTTCTCAATCGGCAGTTGTCGTTTGTAATGCTACGATGATGCATCTAGGCTTTTCGGTACTATTTTTAATGGCCAAAGTCCAACTGATGCTGTGTTTTCCGGAACAGTAGAATCGCACTGTCTCATGCAATAATCGATGTTAAGCTTGGATTTGCTTTAGATCCTTTTGTGCAACTGTAGCTTGGTTTCGTCAGGAGACATGTGAGACGAACCAAGTGATTTTACTCAACAAGGTCTTAGCTACTTCATTGACATGGCATCGTTGTCAGTGTATGGAATGACTGTCATCTTGAATCCGTACATTAGTTTGTTGTAATCCTTTGCAAATCTGAAATGTGCTTGAACGGAATAGCAAATGAGAACGAATCCTTCATGACCGATTTTGAAATGACATAAACTCTTCTGCCAGCAAACCCAGATTCAACAGCTGCAGCTGCAGCAGATAAATCCTTGAATCATAGCTGACTGAGACTTAAAGACTTGGGGAAGTCGTATAGGTAGGTCAAAAGTCTAAACGCGGCAATTTGGGATATCTGAGAGTCTCGACTACCAGTACGAAAGGATTGTATTTGACGGCTTTGTTGAAGAATGAAATCAAATAATCATCTTTGTAGGCTGATCTATCGTTCTTTTGAAGTAATCCTTCCATTAATAGATAATTCTCTGCTGGATCGGTGAAACGGTCTTGAGTTTCGTATTTCAGCACCAGAGCTGTTCAGATTCGTCCTCGTAATGGGTTCATACTCGTGGTATTTATAGTCCTGAATACCATCGACAAAGGTTCTTTGATATCGATAATTTCAGATATTGTATTTTTTATACTATGTAGGCAATAGTCAGTGCCTCACTCCCCCAACGTTTTCGTATCTGTAGAGGTAATTTGCTGACAGTGTCAAAAAGACCTCTACTACCGTCAATGTACTTCCGATAATATCTTTTCTTAGTTTGCAGCATATTTATTCACAGGATGTTACAATGCGCTGTTTTGTATCCTCATTGTTGATCGATCCTTGTCCTTTCATCACATCGAGGATGACTAAGATCTCATTTCTAAATAGCTTTGTTTCTAGCTCTGAAGGACACTACTTGTGGATCTAACAGCTGGTCGAGAACTATAGGTAGAAAGACTGTTTGTAGTCCACAACCTTTGTGTATTTCTGAAGGTAGAAAACTGTTTGAAGTCCGCTACTTTGCTTATGCTGTTTGTATATGTCTGAAGCGATATTCTTCCATTTCTAACTTCTACTAGCTTTAGGAGTCCTGGAAAAAACATCATCACATTGATACACCCCACCCAAGGACGGCAAGATCTTAGCAAAGTTATCATAGTCATCATCCACATATGCCTAGATCACTTTCTAATGATGAGCTCCCAAAGTCCGAGTGTTCCTTTGTATCGCGTACAATCCACAAAGATGTTGTCAACGTTAAAGGTAACCAGTTTGCTCCCGCTGAGGATGTCATTGTAATCAGATCTCAATCCAAATGGGTGGTCTGCTACATTCGTTATAATGAATTGGAGATATTTTGGTGCTCGGAGTCCTAAGGTCGTCTGAATGCTTGAAGGATGGATGGGTAATGGTTTTTCATCAGGAGACTATGGAAATACCGGTAGTGGTGGGGGGTATTTTTTCGAATGTCTACGATCGTCTCGCTGTTCTGAGCGGCAGTCTACAACGGGCTTGAAAACTTGGTGAGATCCTCACTTAACTTTTGTTTATCAAGTCGTTGTTATAGATTACTCTATACGACTGTCATACAAGTGGGAGGTTGGCATGCCGTAAAACCAGGTTTGAGGTTGGCATGCCGTAAAACCAGGTTTAATCCACCATTTTCTTCGGCAAATGCCTGTACCAAGTCAGGGATATGACAGTTGTTTTCCACTCGTTCCGTTCGCTAAGATGGTCGAGCATTTTGTCAGTTTTGATGGACTTCCCCTTTTGAATATGCCTTGGAGTTCGGTATTACCTTATTTGATGTTGCGTTTGATATCGTGGTAATCCTTAGCAAAAGCTTCGCGCTGCTTGTGATCGGTAATCCCTCTACCCAATGTTGGGTAATATTTTTAGCACTATTTTTAGAACAGTTGAGATTCTCATGACATAGACCTTCCCACTCATGACTGCACATGCATTAACAAACGTCTTCATGTATGTGAACCTCTTCCAGATGCTTCATGTGATGTTCTAGGATGCATGCATAGCAAATGTCTCTCCAGTTTTTTCCCTTTCTTACATATCCAAACTCTATCCGACTTCTTTTTGAGCTGATCGATGTGATGTTCTTCCGGTTCATACTGGCGATCATGATGAAAGTATGTGAAAGCCCGTTTCCAGTACTTTACAAAATGTTGATGGGTAGCTTGATGAAGTGACGTCCAAAAAACGTGAAAGCAATCGTTATCTAATTATGCAGGTCGAAGACGGAGATTATTCATCATTGTTGTTTTACCACATTCTGATTTCCAATTATTAGACCTCTAATTGATTTCTGTCGAAGGAGAAAGCGATTGTGCCTGTTTCTCGCAATTCCATTGTACGATATGTCTCCAAAGTTCATTTATTTAAATAAAAGGATGATAAAATGCAAGAGGAAAAGGGAAAAGAATAACGACAAAGAGATCATGACCTAAACGGGCGACGACAGAAGACAGGAACATGTACCATCGTAGTTTGAAGAAATTTAAGTTCATTGGTTCAATAACTAGCGCGGGTCAAGTGAATAAACTAATCAACAATTTACCAGTAGAAATCCATCTGCCAGGATAAAACTTTACAGGACCTTGTACCAAACTGCGTAAGCGCCATAACGCTGATGGAACACCTAAACCTTGGTCAACACCAACCAACAGAGTGGAACTGCTTGTAAATCTGTGACAAAAAGATGCAGAATGAGTTGAAACGCATTCAAGATCCAACCATGCGAGAAAATGTTGATCAAAACATCGTGAAACTACTCACTGGCAGGCACAAATGTATGATTAGGACTTGGCGTTGAGATGTCACTGGACGGATGAATCAGCTAAAGTGCTGCACAAATTACTTCGATGCAAGTTTCAAAAGCGCCGGGTGATCGTCGGTCATATGCACGAGACTTGCGCTGCTGATCTTGTCGCATCAATTATTATTCTAGAGACGAAACTTCTCCAAATATTGATTTATCGATTTGTTCTGATGAAAGACAAAAAAGGTACCAGTGTGAGAGATGAGTTTCAGTCCGTAATTAAGTCAAGCGTTTCCAACAAGTTGTGGATGGACAAGGGACCCGAAAATGAATGTCAAACAATTACTCAGAAAGCACGATGTCGAGCTCTACTCGGAGAACGAAGAGAAGTCGGATGTCGTTAAACGATGAAACTGAACTATTACAGAGAAAATGTTCAAGTACTTTTCAGCGAACTCTAAGCGCATGTAAATCGACGTCTTAAACGATCTCGTTCATCAGAACAACATAAAACCAGATCAGTAAAGATGACTCCTACTGCAGCAAGTTAGAAAGAGCATGAAAACGAAGTATACTGGGATCTGTACAGAAATTTACCTCCGATGCAAGAACTTTGTTCTGGATACAAAGTCCGAATTACAAAGAAGAACACTTTTGAAAAGGGATACACACCCAGATGGACGGAAGAAGTGTTCACCAGTTCCCAAGTATTGAACACACAACCACCAACCTACAGTCTCAAGAACTTCAATGGTGAAAGAAATTCAGGGATCCTTTTAAGAACGCAGACTCCAGAAGACAAACCAAGATTTTGCCGCATCCAAACGGTATTGAGGAGGAGAATGAGAAACGAAGTGAAATGAGTCTTTGTTTAATGGAACGGTTGTCTATGTCATTCAATTCTTTACATAACCTTCCAAGGGGCAAACCTTGAAAATAATCCATCTTCAGAAACAGTGAAAGAAATGTGTTAGAACATGTGTTAAAAATGAAGTCCCCAGGTTTTCTACAAATTGGCCAATTTGTAACAAGATAAGCGATATAGTTTCTTCAGATATGGTTGTTAAGGTGGTAATCTTATTGTAAATGATAAATTGTTCCCGATAAAATTGGTCCGGGTGGATTCAATTTCCTAGGGACAGTGTTCCTATGGGATTAATCTTCCTACAATTGGATCAATTTTACTAAAACATGAACAGCATTTCTAATAAATTAGTCCATGAACTTTTCTAGGAAGATTTATCTCCCTGGTCAATTTTTTCTAGCAAATAAATCCACAGGACCCATTTTACTACCGGACCAAATTTCCTGTTATATTCTAACGAACTCTGTTAGGTGTGATTTGATTGCAGTCTGACTGTATCAACAGTTTTTCATACACTAGGTTATATATTTATGCACTTTAAAATATCAGAAGTACAAATGCAAGTTTTCAGTTGTGATAAATCCAATTTTTATAAACTTAAATTCAGTATGATTTACTTGTATAACTTCTCGTTTTTATATACAAAATATCAAAATATTTCGTATAAAAAGTATTGATAGCCAAGTTTACATTGTGAAAATATATGATAAACAGCGCAAAACAGTTTTTGTCATTTTTCAAAGTTAATAGCTTTATCTGTGAAAATCACTTTTGCTCATTTAACATTTTACACTTTGTTAAATGATGTCCCTAAAAATATTGTGTGATGTTCGCCTCTCATAAAATGATAAAATGGTAGAAAGTATTAAAATAAATACAAATCATTAATTATAGACTCTTACATCTTTAACCGTCACTGAATTATCCAATCGGAATAGTTAAACAAAATCAAGTTTTAGGTTCAAGAATTGGCGAGTATTTAAAAACTAAACTTGTTATCCAATACTTCACTTGTAAAATGTAAACATTTGTTTCTGTAAAGATATGGTACAAAAGCAATGTGCATTTAAATCAGTTTATTAGATGATTTTTTTTTCTTTAAAGTGTACAAGAATGTGTTTTCCTGTTAATTGACATTGCTGACCCTGCTCCTCATTTTTGGCAACATAACAATGCCAGACCTGCAGACTAAAACACTGATGTCATATAAATTTCCATAATAATAATTAACAAAGAGCAGTAAAATCAGGCATTAAAATGAGTCAGGGATTGTAAATCTTAGCAAGGAACTAGAGAAAACAGAATGAAGGACATTATTTTTAATTATTTGACTATTTCATTGCTATAAGCAGTCAAATATTTTTCTTTGTTTAACATAATGTATCATTTCAAAATCATTAAAATATGTCCAATGTTTTATTTTAACATAATGAATTGGTGATTTCTAGTATTGATTGCTAGCCAAGATAATGCACTGCACAGAACAAATACATTTTATTCTCGTGTTAAGTAAAATCAGATGACAAATAAATATCTAAGATCAGAAGAAAGAAAGTGCGTGTTTAAAATGAAAACAGAATTTACTTTCTTCTTCAAACACTCTAGAAGAGAAAATGGGCAAAGATCAATAATGGTTGATTCAGTAAGTTGAACACTCTGCAAACACCAGAATTTGTATATTTGTTCTTTGTTAAATAAAAAAATCAAGGCAATATTTCCAAAAAATACTTATCGATTCTTACCTGAACTTTATGTGACTATCAGTAATAGCAAGCCATCATTAAAATACCAAGCCTATTGGTTATGAAATGAATGCTCTATTAAATCCACAAGGTGTTATGACGGACTGACGAACGGATTCAGCAACCAAAACATTATACCCCTCGCAACTTCGTAACGTTGTCTATAATTACACGTACTTTGAGGCGCAACATTTTTTGAATAACAGGAAAATTTTGTTTGTATTCAAGGAATAATTTATTAAAGTAAGTAAGTATTGTCGAAACAGAATTAATTTTTAGATCACCTCGCTGAAAGCAAAATGAGCTATTTCCATCACTTGGAGTCCATCTTCGTTTGTCCACTAATTTTCCATATTTTAATTTTATCCTCTGAGACCAATTGGCCATATAAAACCAATTTTGCAGGAATGATATATGAAAGTTGCTTTGTAAAGTTTCCTCATTTGGTAACAATTTGATTTTCAACGTGGCAGCCATGGGCGATTCCTATTTTTGATCAGGTGAAATTTTAAAACTCTGCTGTGAAACCAAATGAAACCGAAATTTGCAGGCATAATATATTGACAATCTTCTATTGAAGACGGAAATAC
Source organism: Lithophaga nigra (assembly GCA_028566555.1). Taxonomy (NCBI): domain Eukaryota; kingdom Metazoa; phylum Mollusca; class Bivalvia; order Mytilida; family Mytilidae; genus Lithophaga; species Lithophaga nigra. The sequence goes on from JAOXYJ010156263.1 coordinate 13,682, forward strand.
GGAAGGGCTATATTTAGACCCAAATTCAATGACATTTTCAAAATGGATATAAGTTTAATATTTACTTTAAACATAACAGCAAAATGATTGCTTTTAATAAATTCAAACGTTTTTGGCATAATACTGCACGTGTGTGAGTCTGTGACGTCATGATCCTCTAGAAATACTCAAATATATACTCAATTTCACAACATTTTCGTAGATTTTTGGAAGGTTTTTGCCTTCAACAGTATTGAGGGCACTTGTGTTCAATTAAAATATTTAAATATATGATGTGTCTAATATAAATAAACAACATATACAAAAATTAAGTTGAAGAAGGCTGCGCTCGAAATGAACTCATGTAAAAAAACTAAATCAAATTTAGTGACTTCAGCGGTATTTTTTTTTTGTGAATACACTCGGTGAAGTCATTTTTATGACGACAGAATGACCTTAAGTAGAATTTTTACTTCAAAAAATTCAAAATATTTTGACAATTAAAATTTACACAAAACGTAACAAGTGGAATTTGGTGTATAGTTCATATTTTGGGGCCAAAATGTGGTCTTGTCGTACCTCCTCCTTTTCTTATTTGGTGCCCATTGGACTTCCAATGGACAATTCTAATTTCTGATCGGCTTACTTTGAAGGTATAACATAGGGAAAATCCTCTATAAATTTCCTTTTTTATGGTAACAAGCCGACTTCAAACATAGCAGCCATTGAAATTCTTGTATTTGATTGCCTTAAATTTGGAAATTCTTCTCCTCTGAAACAAATTGGCCCATAGCAACCAAACTTTGCAGGAATAATGTGCGGAAGGCCCTCTTTGAAGTGATTTGGTGCCAATTGGACTTCTAACATGATCGCCATGAGCAATTCTAATTTTATGAATGGGTGAAATTGTGAAAATCTTCAGCTCTAAAGCCACTTGGCCAATTGAAACCAAATTTTGCAGGTATGATGTATGGAAGGTCCTGTATAAAGTTTTTTTTTTTATTTGGTACCGATCAGACTTCCAGTACGGCTGCGACGGCCAATTTTTTATTCTGACTGGCTTAAAATTTTTTGTTCTTCAAACCAAAAGGAGTAGTGCCACGAAGGCCTTATTTTGGCCCTAAAAAGTATGCCAAACCTACTGAAAAATGTATGGATTAAACTTTAAAATAGTTATTTAATGAATTAAAGCTAGTTTTGCTTCAGAAGAACATATTACTCTGAAACTATAGCCTCAAAGATCTGGAAAATGTAAAATTTTCAGCAAAATTTACACTTTTCGGCATTTTTCACACCATTTTTGGTCTGGCAAACATTGGCCACACCCCTCGATCCAAAATATTTTGCGATTAAAATATCCACATATGTCAGAATAATCTTTTGACACTAAAATATTTTGGATCGAGGGGTGTGGCTTTAATTTTGTACTGATATAAAAAACTGTTTCCTCCATATAACACAATTTACTTTTGTCTGTGCCTATAGAGTGAAGGCAAACTATCCATTCATACAATTGTGACCTCAGACAATTCATGATGTTTATCTTAGTAACAAACTGTCAGATGAATGGTGGGGTCTGATTGGATATTTGGCTGGTAAAGACAGCCTTGTGTCTTCTGTGGCTGTCTTCCATAGTAAACACCAAATACAAAGAAAATAGTTCATGGAACCTCGTCTTTATCAGAATACATGTGTTTATACACTGTGTACTTGGACTTCAGAATCTTTAATATGCAGTAAACTTTTATGTAAGTGGACCACTGCTAAAGAACACTCCAGTCATTTCGCAAGTCGAATTGAAAACTGCAAAAAAAAAATGGACACGCCTAAATGAAGTTTTCGAAAAGTTATTTCACTGTTGAGTTACATAATGGTAGTATCTTTTGCAGTTGGGGATCAGGATCTAATCCATGGGGGCCAGAAAGAGAGGACCAATTTGCAAAGCCAACACATTATGATGGCATGCTGGAAATAGTGGGAGTCACAGGTGTAGTTCATATGGGTCAGATACATAGTGGTCTGCGGACTGGTATACGGATAGCCCAGGGTGGCCATGTAAGTATCATCTGATGGTATGAAGAATCGTGTGACAGTTGTTAAAATGTTATTGAGTGAATTTTTGTGTCACTTGCATATTAAAGTTGACATGTAGGGATTCCTATTCTGCTTGGTAGTTCCATCTAAATAATAATATTGTGAGGTTACATAGATCAAAATATATTTTGTCCCAATTGAATGGTCTAAGGGAGATAATTCTAACATGCAAGAATAACTGGTTAATTGTATTGAATAAGAAAGTATACAATACAAACACTGCACAGGACAAGTACAGAAAAACTTGGATTCTGGACATTTTCATTCTGTAAGACTTTTAATAATTATTCGTAAAATTGAAAATTACATGAATAAACAGGAGGTTATGAATTATTGTTTAAAATAAAGAAACCAAAAAAAAAAACCCCCAAAAACCCCAAAAACCAAGTCACCAGTTTTATTCTTCAGAATTAAAATGTTTCAAATACATGTAACAATCCGTATTTAGTTAAACAATTTCCGGTCATGTTTACATGTAGGCATCTAGATGGCTGATTGGTTAGGTCCTTCAGTAGACTCATAAACCAGCTGTTATGGATTCAAGTCCTGCTTATCCAGCTTAATGTTTAGTTTTATGGTTTGTAAACATGTACCTAAGGCTAAGGTTTGACCATTTCTGCTGGATACAGTTGTAGCTGTCAAGACTTTCCTCTCACAATAAGTCTCAATAGTCCCAGTATAGCTGAAAAACTGCTGAAAGTAATGATGACCAACAACATTCAATTCATCAGTCATAAAGGTTGATATCAGTTTGAGAGGAAGCTCGCATTATAACTTTGTTGTAAAGACTTTCTTGAAACAAAAGAGCAATATTGTAGAAACCAGTCAATGCATTTTTATACACAGGATTGACCTGTGGAATCATTCAGTGGTAGGTCAGCTTCATTGTGTGAATTCCGAGTGTTTCGTTTTTCAGCTTCATCATTTAAGGCTGTAGTTTGGAAAAGACAATGCTTGTTTTTCGTGGAAGACCACACCAATGTGTATAATTGTCGGAGTAGATACAGATCGTAAATATACCGGACATATGTAAAACTTTCAATATAACAGATGTGCATTACATATATAAATATATTTGTTTTTGCCATTACAGCTAAGGATAACATTATTAAGTGATCTTCCTGTACATGTGGATGGTGAGCCGTGGGTACAACCTGCAGGTCAAGTTGTAGTTCTTAGATCAGCATTAAAGGTAAGCATATTAGATTAAAAGAATGGTTCTGTGTAGAACTGCAAGGGCAACAGAACTTGCGTCTCTTCCATCCCAACCACAGATGTGAATTTCACATGAAATTGCTGTCACTATTGAACATAGTTTAACATTGGATTCTGTCAGAAATGCACTTGAAGGTGTCTGTCTTGGAAAGGACTTAGACAAATGAAGCTAAACATAGTCATAAATGATCACTAGATGTTCCTTTACCAAAAATATGTTTCATGTGAGAACAGAGTTGCATAAAATTGACTTATAAACCTGTTTAATGTTTAACTCAGGTATGTGAATATTGCTTCTGTGAACTCTAGTATTGTCAATCACTTGCAAGATCGGAACTTTCTTTTATTCATCCTAAAGATCTTTTTATTCACTCTGCAGTTAAATGATATCAAGGCAAACAGATGGCAACTTTAAACTGTAAATTTAGTTATTTTCAAATGACTATTTAATTGTCTTATTAAAAAAAATCTAATAACATTACTAAAACTGAAAAATCATTCCAGTAAA
>JAOXYJ010156264.1:0-10786 GCA_028566555.1 Lithophaga nigra
AATTATCTCCCTTTGTTTTTAAACAGTGTTCAGTGAAATTTATATATCTGATGACTCTGTTTTACATGAAAAAAATTAAGATTTGTATGTATTGTTAAATTTTACATTTTCTATCTATAAATAATTGAATACATGATTCATAAAAAGAATAGCAATTAAGTATTTCTTTCATGAATTTTGAATATCAACCACCTACTTTGACATGATATGCTATTGATTTATATTTGAAAAAACTTAAGTAGATCTTCAGTTTGGTTATCAAAACGTTATTTAAGAAATAATTCATAGATGCCATAAGTTTGTCGGAGATTTTACTATGGGTAAAATTTACGAAAATAACACTAACCATATTAAATTCGACAACAAACTTACGGCATACATGAATTATTTTGATTCTAATATGAAAAATGCTGTAATTTTGTTTCATCTGCTGGTAACCAAGTAACATTGATGTCAACTGGAAGTTTTAGAGAGGAAATTAAGTTGTAAAAATTAATTAAATATGGAACGTCAAATAACTAATTACAGATTCCAGAAGTTAAAATATAACCGCCCTAATTAAGAAATGCTGGAATAACGCAAAATTATAAAGTGTGCTCTCATGAAATAGTCAAAAAGAAAAATTACCCAGACGTGCAGGCGCTTAGTAAAATAATTCGGATTTGAATATGGGTAAATCCTCAAAGGCAATACAGGACGTCATATTAGAATGTTTTATTTTCAATTGAATGTGATTTTTGCAGCACTTACGCAGTGTGAAGGAGTGATTGGGCACTTCTTTAGTCTTTTTTTTTTGCATGCAGTGCTTCTGTCTTTGTAATTATGTAAATGTCATGAAAACTGTATTAAGATTAAATAATTACATTATTTCCAATTAAAAAACACATTATGGAACAATAGGAAATATTTTTAACTGAGAATAAAGCATGTACAGGTATGAAGGAAACAACAAAAGCGAACATGGAGACTTATTTTGTAAGATTTAACACAGTAATAAGATCATGCGATTTATGTCTTAACCATTATTCTATTTTGAAAAAGCATTTAATAGAAACTGGTTTTAAAAGGTAATACCCAAAATAATTTTTGTTTCTGCATATTGTTAATATGTTGATAAATGTTATGACAAAGGACCATGAGTCTCATTGATTTTGGACCTTTTATCATGGACGAAGCATTATAACACTGCATACATTATTCAGTTACAATGATGAAATGTAACATTTCTCTGTATTTCAGGATCCCCCTGTATGCTGGTGTACTGATAACGATTGCAGACACATTTACATTCCTATTTTTAGACAAATTTGGTTTACGTAAATTAGAATTTTTCTTCACATTTCTGATAATGGTGATGGCAGTAACATTTGGCTATGAGGTAAGTGGAGTTATTTGATAGAAAATTTTTTTTCCAGAAAATACGAGTTATGTTGACGTTTGTTTGTGTATGTTACTTTGGGGTGGTAGGGGGTTTTCTGCATTAGAATGTATCATCTCAACAAATGTTTGCACGTCACATGTTTGTTGATGTACTGCTAATATATTCATAATATAAGTGCCAATATAATTTTTTTACAGTCATATATTTTAGATACAAGGTCTTATTCTATATTTTTCTCAGTCACCAAAGTTTGATTACTGTATGAAAATTCAGCTGATTTCTGCAGGTCATTGAGTTTTTGGATGCTAACTATAATTTGATTTGTCATTTTAATATACAGTCAAACCTGTATATAAAAGTCACCTTTGGGAACTAGAAAAACTGACCTTAGAGGAGAGGTGACCTTTAAATTGAGGTTCAAGTTACATAGATATTACTAAAATGGGAGAAGAACAGGGTGACCTGATAAGATAGATTTTTGCTTAATAGAGGTGACCTTTATAGCAGGTTTGACTGTACATAGTATCTGTCTATATAAATATGTGACATAACATGTAGATGTCTATCGAATATAAATATTTACCATTACAAACATCGCATTCCATGCCATGGTGGTCATTCCACCTATATTGCCCTCATATTCAAGCATTAGTCCCAGTAACTTCCCTTTTACTGTGTTGGTAACCTGGAATAAAAAGTAAACAGAAAAAATAAACCCCAATATCTATATCATTTGTACTAGAAGGTGAACCAATATACCATGCGAACCAGACCTTGACACTTGATTTGTGCAACCGATAAAAAAAGGTTAATTCCTAAAACTTCAACAGGCAACTACCGGGATTCTGCCCCGATAACAGGTTGGTTTCTTTCCAACATCACACTTACCTTACATTAAACTATTATACTAATATGCATGTTTCTGGCTATTGATGTGTACGCTTTTGAAGCCAAAATACAACTTATTTAACGTAGGCGTACATGTATCAGATTCTACCGCAATCAGTTTTGCATGTATTTTATTCCTGTGAGCAGAGTTTGAGGAGAGTTAGTTGATTCATCACAACATCTTGTCCTGATTGAGTAAAATGGAATTCTGGAAGTCAGTTTTATTTTACCGGAACTTATTTCCAAGGTCAAAACAAATGTTGAAACAGTATTTTGAATTAAACTGTTATTTCTGTGACATACATGTACTCTGTATGATACATGTAGATGCGTTCAGGCTAAAAATTCGTATCCAGTTTTTATTTTACATTCCAAGTTAGGTAAATCCTAACCGACCTGGACAGCTCACATTTCATTCCGAATGCACCGTCTTTGGAATTACTGTGTCACCAGTCACATATATTTGAATATGGTTTGACAAACTTGAAGCTATTACCTCGTTTTGAACTTTTATGTAAGACTTACTCTTTTCAATTACGTTATCATTTACGTCGGCCACGTAATGAATTCATTAAATAACCATGTTCAATCATCCAGAGTAATGACCTTGATGGTCTTAAACATGCTAAGGACAAAACAATTATAAAGAAGAGACAAGAAAAATAATCCATTTTCATGGAAGATTTATTGTAGACATCCGAACAAATAATTTGCCGATCTGAGGGAAATGATAAGTAGAAGACTTGGAATCCACAGAGAAAGCCATGCAGACACGCATGATTTTGCTTTCGCAGCCCACGGATAAACATTTTATTGAACAGGGAGCAATGGTAACTACTTGATCAATAATTTAACAAGGACAAGAAGTAAAAAAACTTCAGTCATAACAATACGAATTTTGTTTCAACAAATAGTACAAGGGCTAAAAGCTGTCCTTGTTCTAGAAGAATCTCTAGTACTATTGCCAGAATTGCAATGTACTAAGGATTCTAGCGACATCGATCATACTAATGCTTCTGCACGCCCTAGAAGCAAACAACAACAGCAGATTTTTTAACAATCTCTTTTATATTATGCATCCTTACAGCATTTATACGAACGAAAACATGGAGAATATGGGTCAGTTAAAGGATGTATACCAACCAAAGATAAATGTACAGTTGTTCGGATGTGATATCAAAGGTTTTTCCCCACTCACTAGTTCCCCTACTGAGATGTAAGCCAAACACTGCCAACTATTAATCTTTAAATGTTCCCTGCAGAACAACAGGAAAGCTACATATAAGGAAAATAGCTCGAGCAGGAACAAATTGTCCCATAAGTACAGCGTCTCCTATAGTAGGGGAAGGAACAAAAAATGGAGGTACCCACAACCACAAATGAAATTGTTAATCCTCAGGTAGTATGTACTCAGCTAGGGCTATGAATAACCCTGAAGCCACCAACTCCACCACCAAGAAACGGTATTTGAATGGTGTACACATTCAGACAACAAGGATTTGCTTTGTGAACTATGGACGTCAAGCCTTACGAAAAGTACACCTGTACCACTATCTCGGTCTGCATCAAACATTAAATACCCATATCTGCACAGAATGCTGCAATGCTTACTTTATTAATTAACACATTGGCTATTGGAATTATCTCAGGATACACCTCATACTACCCCAGGTGACGCGCCTATTAACTATGCGTATTCGCTATTAGTGCTCCTTCTGTTCAACTCACAACTGACATCATCCCACCATCTACTAGGAATACTGAACACCGTCCTTTTTCTAAAGTAAGAGCCTAAAAAAGAGATGGACCCATTTCTCATGCGACGAGTCCTCCAAAGGGATATGTGGTAACCTTCTTGTCACTCTTCTTAAAATACACACTCTGGAAGCTTTAATCTAGAACACAAAAATTGCCAGTCTTCATATAGAGCTCACAACAGGCACGGATTCTTCCCTCTATTTCTTCTAACAATCTGAGAAGACAGCTACTAGAGAAAAAATTAAGTATATACCACTGCTTGAATGAAACCTTTTACACACAAGAGAAGTTCGTCTTCCATCCTCCAATAATTTTAGGGTAAAAAGGAAGTAGAAATTCAGCAGGGAAGGGACGACACGTTTTGTCTCTAGGGGTCAGCTCCAGTATGTTCGCCAACCTGTGGGAAGACTTTTCATAACGTTTTTGTTTTTGACCATGGATGCATATGAACACTGTGATCGTAACACCATTGAAAAACTACAGTAGCCACAGAGATAATGTTTAAAAAGATGTTGTGCAAGGAAAGAAGATAAAACAGTAAACGGATACATTTAGACTACCATCGCGAATCAGAAGGCCATGTTCAGGGCCAGATCCCCACTTTTTTCATTCTCCGATGAAACACAACAAATTATCATCTAAAGAGAGGCCTAAAATGGACACATTACCTGATCTGAAGGAGTAGATTTATTGATTAGTTGCCAAGTATATATAGTGGTAGAGCGTTGGTTGGAACACCCGGGGTTCAGAAGCCTTTCTTGTCTGTTAGCAGTACATAGTCATACTCTCTGAAGATTTATATTCGGCCTTTGGGTCTGTATGCCCCTATGATATTGTCGTTGAATAAGCTATGTTTTTGCCGATGTTGTCGTTGGAAATCATTACAAGTCTGTTTTTTTTTTTTGTGTGTTTTTTTTTTGTTTTGGTGCAGAAACATTTTAATGTTCTATATATTGTACATTAGAAGGGATCTTCAAACTGTACTGGACAAACCACTTAATTTATGGAATTGGATATTTTTGTAAGGACAGCTTCAGGCTTTAGATATTTGATTGACGTATATTGACTCTGGTAGAATTCGGCGTTGCTGAATAACTACTTACAGATTATTTGATCTACTCTAAGAATACACGAGAATTTTCTACTGTATCCTTGTGTAAGGAGCTTATATTGTAGTCTAATCTTGAGATTCTCTTTACGGCGGACAGGAATGGGGCGCAGGTTCCAAGCCCTTATGTGTATACCATTAATTCCAGAAGGTAATCTAGTATACTGCTTGGTACCCGATTTTCACAATTGATTAGTTGCCGATGTACTTCTGAAGCTTTGACACACATCTATGGAATTCCTGATTTGGTTACAGTTTAGTTCTATCTAAAATTACATCATTACATCTACTTCGCATATCGTTATTGCGCTCTACCACCAGTACCGAAGTGTATTTTGGTGATCAAAATATTTTTAAAAATTCTCTTTAGCTATTTGAAGTTCTCCGTGCAATAAAGCAAACTTAACGAGTTGCTTTCATGTCCGATTCTGATCGAAATATGTTTAAAAAATAAAAAAGAGGAAAATTTGAATGCTTAAATTAACCTCAAGAAGCTAGTAAATGTTGAACCGGCGTTCACGTATGGCTGACCGTAAAGATTCCATAATTATCGCTTGCTGCAATTCTTCATTTTAAATCTCTACATTTAAAGTATTACCGAATGATATATTCTATGCACGCTATATGTCTGGGTCACAATTTTTCACGATTGAAATCTCGTTGAATCCTTTTCATCTTGTCATTTCTGTCGAATGGACTGTTCCAAACCAGAATGCCTACTTTCAGTAGCTCTTATCCGTTATTTTTTATGTAACGAGTTTATGGAATGTTGAAGGACTGATGTTTCTGCTGTTTATTGCTTAGAATATAAATAATATAGAAAACTATTCATTTGCGCACTAGAAGTCGTACATTTTACTTTATACAGAGAATGCTAGAGCCTAGAGGATGTTTTACATAAGATGTAATTTTTGTTTTTGTTTTCAATGGGTGTTTCAGTAATATCGTGTCGCCCAGTTTTATTATTTGAGTAGCTGGGCTATCAAGATAGAATCACCGACATTAAGCAAATAGCTGGGAAATTTAGTCACACAAGGTACAAGCCGAGGACACTCTTTAAATTCCTGTCGGAATCAAAATCATTTTTTAACTATTATGAGTTCTTGTTCATCGCCGAAAACCTACGTTGACTTCAGGATAAAGAACACCAATAAAATCGTTGTTTATAAAATCGGTGCCACTAGTGGAGCAGGAGATGCTTACCCTTCCGGAGCACCTGATCCCAACCCCTGTTTTTAGTGGGGTTCCTTTTGCTGTGTCTTTAGTTTTCTGTGTTATGTTTTGTAATGAATGTTTGTCTTTGTGTCTTTGTTTGGCAGTGGTGTTGAATGTACCTTTTGATTTACGGTTTCTGATTGGTATCTTCGAACTTTACTTAAAGACTTTCATCTTTTACTTTACGGATTTGTTTTGTTTTCCATCTATTATGCCGATGGATTTCTGAATTGTCAGATTGCGATGCGTTTCAACTGAATTTCACTAAGCTGTCTTCTATGTAACCGTACAGATAAATGAAAGGATCATAGTATATTCTGATTTGTGTTCTCTCTTAATATCAAAACATTTGAAGATGTTGTAACTAAATCAATGATTTAAATTCTGAAAAACAATTATTGAGTAGTTATAGAGTTTATAAAAATTACAAAAAAAAACCCACAAGCATCTAACAAATTAAAGAGTAACAAAATAGGATAGGCTAAATTCTTACGGTCTGAACTCAGTACAACACTGTTGTAAGAAATACAGATAAAGAGCTAGGGCCATTTTCCCCTATATTTGTTTCACTCATAGCACTCGAACACGCTCTGAAGGCAATGTTTGAACAAGGTTTTACTATACCAGTTCTGAAGACCATAATTGGTAGAACTTTGAAATACATTTAACAGGCTACGAATTAATTTTCAGTAATATTTAACGATGTTTCAAAAATTGGTCCTAGAAGTGAAACAGATTCAGGGGAAGTTGGCCCTCCTCCTTTGACTTTTACAATGTAAATATCAAGCAGTAGGAACTTCCACCAAAACCCAAGGCTTTAATCCGATACATACTTACCTCTGTTTTCAGTTGTAACAGGTAATAAACAGCAAATATCTCACCACCAATACCACACGTCACAATTATAGCAAACTGAAATTATAAAATTCGTCGAATATTTATTTTTTCTGGTGAATGTGTAGGATATTCCCAAGTATTTCCTTAAGTAAGAAAAACTTTTCTCTAAATAAACAGTTCATGTCTAGCAATTAACTTGATGACGCACGATTATCTGCACAATAGAAAGTCGGCAAACATATCATGTTACTAGAAATTTGTGCATAAGCTGGAAATTCAAAGGAATAACCAAATATTTGTTAACCAGTTCATTTTATAATCTGTCCTGATCAAATTAAAATTTATAGTTAACCCAAAGAAATAATTTCTTATATAAGACAGCATATGGATGGTTTAATTGAAAATAATAACAACTAAAATGCTCTAAAATGTTTTACTAAATTCATTAATCCAAGTTGATAAGAATGTAAGTTTGAAAGTATTTGATTTCTCTTTTCTTGATCAAAATGATCTTCCAACTCCTCTCATTAAAATTATATTGTTGGTCCATTAACTGTAAATAAGGATTACTTCGTCTTACCAATATAAGAAGTGTCCTACTTTTACAATATGCTCCACAATATCCTATAAAAGCGACACCAGCCACAACACCACCACACACTGTGCTCGCTGTGGAAACCATTTCCAGTACATCTTGTAGATTAAAATCCGTTCCTATTCCTACTCTGGATAACAGAGGCAGAATCTTGTCGTCCAACATAGTAAAGTATTCTCCACCAATGGCTGCACTGTCAGTTCGAAGCATGATTCCACCATAGATCAGGCCTATACCAGCACCCTATATCAAATAAAAACTTATTACTAGGACTATCAGTTTGGAGCATCCTATATCAAATAAAAACTTATTACTAGGACTATCAGTTTGGAGCATGATTCCACCGTAGATCAGACCTATACCACCACCCTATATGGAATAAAAATTTTTACTAGGGCTATCAGTTCGAAGCATGACTTCACCATAGATCAGACCTATACCACTACCCTATATGGAATAAAAACTTATTTCTAAGACAGTCAGTTCGGAGCATGATTCCACCATAGATCAGACCTATACCACTACCCTATATGGAATAAAAATGTATTACTAGGACAGTCAGTTCGGAGCATGATTCCACCATAGATTAAACCTAAACCAGCACCCTATATCGAATAAAAACTTATTATTATGTCTGTCAGATCGGAGCGTGATACGATCAACGATCAGACCTATTCCAGCACCCTTTAACGAATAAAAACTTATCACTAGAACTGTCAGATCGGAGCATGATATCATCAAAGATCAAACCTATACCACAACCTTATATCGAATAAAAACTTATTACTAGGACTATCAGTTCGGAGTGTGATACCACTATGACACTGAATTCATACAAAACCTTCTAAAAGACGCAAAGAAGAAACATCTCAATATTTAATTTTACGTTTCGGTATATTGATGATGTTCTTTCACTCAGCCACGCATATTTCAGTGAATATTTACATCTCATATATCCCAGTCAACTAGAAATCAAAGACACTACGGAAACTAGAAGGTCGGCTTCATATTTAGATCTGTTTCTCGAAATTGACAAAGATGGACGACTGAAAACTAGAATCTACAACAAACGTGATGATTTCAATTTCCTATCGTGAATTTCCCATTTCTGAGTAGCAACTTACCTTCTTCCCCTGTATACGGGGTATATGTATCTGCTTGAGGATCCTCTCAATATGAGGCCTTCACACATTGATTTTTTTCGCATGACGAATGATGCATGCATAGCACGAGATGCTTACCCTGTCGACGTACCCAGTCTCAATCCTTATGGAGTTCATGCGATCACGTCAGGTTCGTTTCTCGGTATTGTATATTCCTAGGAATTTTACGAGTTCGGAATTTCGGTATGTCACGCTTCCCTGTTCTTTAGTATTGTAAAGTGGTACTAACACGCTGTACATTTCAGCACATTTTGTATACATCAAATAAAAACTTATTAACAGAACTATTATATAGGGGTTTGTTACAATTAACGATTACTCCGATACCAACCTACATCAAATAAAAACCTATTACTAGAACTGTCAGAATGGGACATAGTTCAAATAACGATCATACCGATGACAACAACCTACATCAAATAAAACAATATCAAAAGAAATGTCAGAATGGTGGGATGACCAATATAGATCACATCGATACCAACAATCCACACGAAACAAAAACTTATTACAAGGATTGTTAGGTCGAAGCGTGGTACCATAAACGGTCATATCGATACCAAAAATCCACACCAAATAAAAACTTATTAACAGAACTATTAGATAGGGGCATGGTACTGTTAATGACCATACCAATATCGTCAACCCACACCAAATGAAAACTTATTAATAGAACTATCAGATAGGGGCATGGTACCATTAACGATCATACCGCTACCATCAACCCACATCAAATAAAAACTTATTAACAGAACTATCAGATAGGGACATGGTACCATTAACGATCATACCGCTACCATCAACCTATATCAAATAAAAACTTGTTAATAGAACTATGAGATAGGGACATGGTACCATTAACGATCATACCGCTACCATCAACCTACATAAAAAAAAACTTATTAACAGAACTATTAGATAGAGATGTGTTACAATTAACGATTACACTGATACCAACCTACATCAAATAAAAACATATTAACAGAACTATTAGATAGAGGTGTGTTACAATTAACGATTACACCGATACCAACCTACATCAAATAAAAACTTATTACTACAACTATCAGAATGGGGCATAGTTCCATTAACGACCACACCGATGACAACAACCTACATCACATAAAACCATACTAAAAGAAATGTCAGAATGGGGGATGGTTTCATTATAGATCTCGCCGGTACCAACAATTCATATCAAACAAACACTTATTACAAGGACTGTTCGGTCGGAGCGTGGTACCATTAACGATCATACCGATTACACCAATATCCACACCCAAAATAAAAAAATATTAACAGAACTGTCAGATAAGGGCGTGTTACCATTAACGATCATACCATCAATCCACATCAAATAAAAACTTATTACTAGGACTGTCGGGTTGGACAGTGTTAGCATTCACGATCACATCAATATCACGAATCCACATCAAATAAAAACTTATTACTAGGACTGTCAGGTTGGACAGTGGTAGCATTAACAATCACATCAATACCAATCCACATCAAATAAAAACTTAGTACTAGGACTGTCAGGTTGGACAGTGGTAGCATTAACAATCACATCAATACCAATGCACATCAAATAAAAACTTATTACTAGAACTGTTGGGTTGGACAGTGGTAGCATTAACAATCACATCCAATCTAATTAAAACTAGTTCTCTGCACTCGCTCCCTATTTTCATTATGTTGTTTACTTGTCGCTGCGTGGGAGATCTAACGACACTCCGTGCTACTTTCTGTTTTGATGACCTTTAGATCAACCAATCGAATTCTCGCCTTCAAATTTTAAAGAGTATGTCTGATTACGACAAATCCCGAGGATCCCGAAAAAA
>JAOXYJ010156374.1:0-10785 GCA_028566555.1 Lithophaga nigra
CGGACGTACGGATGGACGGACGGACGGAGAAGGGTAATCCTATATGCCCCATCCACATTCGTGGCGGGGCATAAAAAACAAAATCGGAAATGCACAAATATATTATTAAATACGTATAAAAAACACAATTAGAATCCTTCCTGACGAAAAGTCACATTTTGGTCCTCCTACCGGTTTCACTGCTGCAGCAGATATTCATGGCACTGAACTGACGACGTTGTTAAGTGTCTCTTAGTGACATAATGTTATCATAGTCAATAATCAAATTGAAAGTGAAAGCAACGTTACTAAAATATGATACTATATATAGAACGTTTTTTCCAATTAAATAATAATAATAATAAATGTCATTATTAATTATTAATAAACACTAGTAAAATTATCTATTAAGTTTCGGACTATACTTTATAATGAAAAACGTTTCTTTATTGACACGTTCGGGTTCAGTAGTCCCCTCTGGAAACTGGTAAAACGGTAAAAATGCTATAATTGCGATTAGCACATGTATTCAGGTGTTCACTTAATGGAATTTGTCTTGTATTCGGATCCTTTATTTGATGAACTGTAAATCTAGTCCGAAGGGATTTGCCCCTTTGACCAATGTAGTTCTCACGTAACGATGTAGAGTAAGTTTCCGGAGGCACAAGTGAAACTGCTTTTAATTTGTATTGCCTTCCATTGTATTAACACATATTCCACAATTCGATCGGTGGCATTGCTTTTAATGATACTGTATTGTTCCAAGACTTTCTTTATCCTTTCATCCTGATTTAACATTGGCAAATTTTGAAAGATGATATTAAAAACTTCAGTATTTCTCGGATTGTATGTTGAAACATAGGCGATTACTTCTTTGTCATTATTTCTAGTTTTTGCTTGTCGTATTTCATAAATATTCATTGATGATGCTTTTTGAATGCCAAAATCTATAACGGCTTCCCGATATTAAGTAGATTCTCTTTCAGTTCCATTAAGCGTCTTTCTTTAATGACTTCATCAGATATTATAGTACATAACCGTCTACCCAAGTTAAACGGAATATTCAATTTTGTATGTTTTGGATGGCAGGACTGGAACATTAGGTATTGTTTTGAATCGATTTGTTTATAATACACATCTGTTTTAATTTCAGTTTTGTCTTTGATTATAAGTATGTCCAAAACTGGAAGCTGTTTCTTGCTGTATTCCATTGTGTATATGATTATTGATGCTGTTAAGAATTGATTTAAATTCATTCAGCTTCTCCATTGCGTATTTCCAAAAATGAAACAGTTGTCTAAATATCTTTTCCAGCTATTTTGAGGAAATTGTAAAATGTTTCTCCGAATTCATGCTGAGACTTTTCGTGTACGTTTATCTCAAGATAGCCCATAACTAAATTTGCATACGTTGGTGCGACCTTCGTACCCATCGCTGTACCGGACTTTTGTCTATAGAATGTAGAATCAAACATGAAATAATTGTTCTCCAAAATGAATTTTAATCCGTTTGTTATTATGTTTGGATCTATTCGTTCAGGTAAATCTTCTGGGAAAGTCTCCAACCAGTAAGAAAAAGCTTCTATTCCAAAATCATGAGGGATATTCGTATATAAGTTTACAACATCAAAAGAAACTGCATGTAATATTGTTTCCTCACTGACAAATTTGGGGAGATGATTTAACATATCTAAGTCATCTCTAACAAAGCTCTTTCTATGACAAAGGAGCGGTTTCAACAGTATATCTAAGAAATTCCGTAATCTATGGGTTTCACATATTGGTCCTGCTACAATAGGTCTGAATTTTAAATCTGGTGGTGAATCAATTGATACACATGTAGAAGATGTAGAGGATTCTTATTGTGTTTTTATTCGTAAATATATTTAATAATATATTTGTGCATTTCCGATTTTGTTTTTCTTATAGATATATATATATAGTCGTAAATGACTGAGAATGGTAAAGAAATATTGAAAAAGGAATAATGGTCTACAATAAAATAAGGGAGAAAATAGATCCACCCACTGAAAATAGAAAAATAGAACACAAACTGCTGTGACAGGATCTATTTCAGATAATACACACTTAGTTTTATATGATTTGATAATCCGTTGTATTTATTTATTTTAATATTTTAGCATAATTCAGTGTAAAGTTTAGTTATATGGATGTAAGTTTCATCCAGCAACACTTCTATCCACTTCACCTTTTGATCTATTACTTCCCTAAACTCTTTTAGTATCTCTCTTTCAATTAGTTTACTTTTTATTCAATTCTTGGTCTTGATTGTTATTGTAACTTTCCCACCATGCTTTGAATAGAGCACAATGTTTTGAAATCCTGTTGACTTTATATTTGAAGCCAGTATAATGTATATGATGTAAGTTTACTTTCTGATCGAATGAATATATGCAAACACTGAAATTAACAATATAAGTATAAAGGGAAATAATTCTCTCTCAATATCAACTACATATCACATTAAAAATATATAAATAAATTGAATATAAAGATTACAGAAATTAAACCTACCCTTTTATGGAAAGGGGTTAAAAGCTGAGTTCTACAGTATGTCACATGTTATGTAATTTACAGTATGTTATAAAAGTTAGCAAGTTATGTAGTACTATCAAGTACATGTGTATAGAAATTCAAATTCACATCCCCAGATTAATACATCTATTTCATACTTGCCCTGAAAACAATATTACAATAATAAAAATTGGATCTAATTGATAGAAATACATGAAAATGTGAACCTCATCCAAACATTCGTAGGATGCGAAGGATGAGGGTCATTCTATGAAGGAGACTGAAGGCTTCCGAGGGTTTAATGTAAATATTTCATAGATTGCAGCAAATGAAGAAGACTCCTTGTACACCAATTTCTGAACAAATGTGTTAACCTGTTTAACATTTGGTATGTTTGGACTAAAATTCAGTACCAGCATTGTCACTTTATGTTCCGCATAAACAAAGGGTTACCTGAGCCAGGTCCCTATATAAACCTTGCACCAACATGAAACCAAACTTTCTTAGGAGTAAACAAACAACAGTTAAGATTCAATTCAAACAGAACAACCAGATTCAGCCAATCCTTCTATGCTGAAATACGAAACAATTCCAATCAACGAAAGATGGCAAATAGCAACCTTTATTACTGCCATAAACTTTCATATACATTTCTCAGTTATTTTGATTTAGGACTGCAGAAAAAAAGTCTATGGATTTAACATTTATTTCACAATCATCAGAACTTCATGTAATTTATAAGTCATTAGAAAAAAATTAATTTCAAACAAACACTCTCACTGATTTAAAACGGCTGAAGAAAACTGATCGCTTCCTAGATTTTGTTCCAAAATAATATCTTTGTTATAAAATCGAAAAAAATGTCTGTGCTGACGTCAAAATTGCAGTTCGCATAATGTCCACAACCAAAACACCCTTCCTGTATGCACATGTAGTGGATGCTCCACGTATCGAATGTCCTGTTAATATAGATATATCAATGCCTGACATCTGAAGAGTTAACTTTAAGCATCTCGATATTGTACAACTAGTTACTTTTCGAACAGTTAGAAAGGAAACTAATAAATTTCTGGATTTTTCTTCTGTCATTGGTTTGTTGCAAATACTTTCGAAGTGTGGAAACAACACACAATTTTTCATCATTAAACTTGTTTAATGTTATTACTGATGTAGTTTTTCCAGGTTTTAATGTTTTCAATAACACTGGAATTTCAGAAACTACTGTTGTTTATATAATCTAAACTTAAACATGAAAGAGTCTGTACTCTTTGAGCTGTTGTTAGAGCAAGTAGAGTTGTGAGTTTAAGAGTCAAGAATTTTAATGATATATCATCAACTGGATATAACGTTTTCAAATAGTTAAGTACTATTTTAACATCCCACATCTCTGTAGATTTCGGTTTAGGAGGTTTCTCTAAATAAACTTCTTTCATAAACCTAGATAAATATGAACTACTTTCAAATTTTTTTTACCAAACGAGATTGAAGTCTGACAAATTTCACTTTTATGACAGTTAACAACAGAGGAAGATATTGAATTAGCTAAATCTGCTAAGTACTTGACAATTTCCGTTTCAGTGGGGCAATTGTGATTAATTTGCCTTTGGTTACATCAAATTATCCACTTGTTCCATATGTAATTGTATTGTTTAGAGGTTGAACTCCTCCAAGAGTTTGTAATGCATTTTTTAGCATTTTCTGAAAAGCCTCTATTTTTTTAGATATGTCCTGATATAACACAGTCGGTCAACCATAGATTTTTATCGTTTAGTGGATGAAATTGACCGCTTGATGGATTTGTTAACAGATCTTTTCTCACTGGTAATTTTGAGGGAAAATCTATTAATATATCTAATAAAGTTGGAAACCAACTTTGAGTTGACCGGCATGGAACTATCATAAGAGCTTTCTTTACTTCGTCGTCCTTTATCTTGTTCAGCGTCTGTGGTATTAAATTGAAACTACAAAAAAATATAAAGTTAAAAATCAGACCCAGCAATAGTAAAAGCATCAAAAGCAAAAGCATCAGGCTCTGGATTTCATGTTACATAAAGGTCTAATTGTTTATTTAATCTAGACGCAAATAAATCTATATTTGGTTGGAAAAAACTGTAAAGTTATCCTCCTGAACAAATCAATATTGAGCATCCATTCAATATTTTCACTGAACACTCTTGAGCAGAAATCAGCATTAAAATTGAGTTTCCCAGGAATATATGCAGCTGAAATATGGTTATTTCTACCATATGCCCATGAAAAAATTTCAATGGCAAATGTATGCATTTCTGGAACCGAACCACCTTCATTTTGTACATAAGATATCTGACCTAACACATATGCGAGTCTTTGGTGTATTTGAGCAAAATTATTTCAGACCGAAAAGTATAGCTTTCAATTCCAATACATTAATATGGTTTTCTAACGCATTCCATCTCCCACCTGTGGTTTTAATTTTAAATCGTGTACCTTAACCAAGAAATGACGCATCAGTTTCAATGTATAAACCAATTTTTTCTGACCTAATGGCTTTACCATTCATAACAGCAATATTTTCAGTCCACCAGCTGATTTCGTATTTTGCTTTTCCCGAAAGCTTTGTAAATTTTTCATAATCTTTCTGATAAAAAGACAAAGCTGTATTCTTTTCTTCGTCAAGCTTTCGAAAAAATAAACTTCCTAATTTAACAGCACGAAATGATGTGAACTGAAACAGCCAATCAACTGTGCAATTTCTCTGACTGAACCCAATTTTTTGTTCAGAATAATCTTACAAAACTGTAAATTTTTTTGTACTTTCTCCTCAGTAAGATATACTGTAAAATTTTCCGAGTCAAGCAGACGACCAAGAAATATAATTGTCCTACTTAGAACAAAAGATGACTTTTCCAGGTTAATCCGAAATCCGAGCTTTTGTAACAAATCACGTAAAAATACTGTTTGAGCAGTACAAATTTCATCATCTGTATTTTCAATCAAGGAATGATCAGACAAATCTATAGATGTGAAAAATGTATTCCTTTTGATACCATGTAATACTACATCTAAAGTTTCTTAAAATAATGATATTCAATATATTGATTCAAATTTTTCAGGTTTCAAACTTCGTAAATTAAACTCGGAGAAAAAATGAAAGACAGAGTCTTTCTAAATATTTGATCTAACAGCGTGTGGCCCACACGACAAAATACGCTAGATATCATTCGTAAGGGGTATATAGGTACCTTGCTCAGGTAACCTATTATTTTTCTCTTTAAAGCGTTCGGCACATGAAGTGACAACTATTCACATTAAACCAGAGGAAGCCGGGGGCTATTCTGAAATAAAAAAAAACATTAGAACTTGAGCTTTAGTTAATACCTGTATGTATACACTGAAATTGACAACATAAGTATCACTTGTATGTTGACTTTATTTGATCAATTACTTCTATCGTTAAAATACAATATCTATATCACTGTTATAAAGTCAAACAGTGAAATAAACACTATTTACAAATTGAATCCATACTAACAAAAAATATTTCTATCAGCCCAACTTTTTATTTATACACAATCATCAGGAGAAAGAAAGTGCTATCACACAACGGACTCAATCAACCAGTATAAACTGGTTAGTAACTGAAACTTAATTGCATGTTACATTTGCATTTTTGTAGCAATATGACAATTACTGATTGTTTTCATATACCTGTAATTTCAATAACATATTGATACTTTTACTAATATATCGTTCTTATTGTTATTATAGCGTTTTTACTTATGCTATAATATAGACTTAATCCTAAACTTGACTTGTTATGGTTCATAGCCCAAAAGTCCCACTACACTGTTGAAACAATGACGCATCATATGAACATAAGTAAAGAATGTAGACTTAATGATACTACATGTATAGTTCAACGAAAACGATCAAAATTGAAAAACCAAATTTTCAAAGTTCTAAATTTTCAATTAATACTTTTGACGTAAATTTTTTAACATCCTTTTTTAACCTCTATGAAACGTACACAAAGATTTCTGCAAAACAATCGTTCTTGTCCTTCAGTGTTTTAAAACATGCAACTAAAAAAAAAATTAAGAAATTTATATGGAAAAGTGGGTAGAAATAAAAGATTTTTTACATCATCATTACTTAACTCGTTGATGACACAACAGTTTTGTTCATGACACCTCGAGATAACGTCAGAATGATTTTTTTTTATAGATAGATAGATACTATATTTCTCAAAAACAAATTTTACAAAGGTATTGAAAAGACATCAATATTACAATATAACACATGATAAATGGCAAATACATGTAGAAATGTTCACATATAGTAAATACATGACACTTGATAATTTAAATTTAATAAAATATATAAATGACAACAGTTGATAAAACATATAAAGAATTAGGACATGCAACGGGTATACCAGGAGGACAAATTTTGTCATTTACGATACTGATCAATTTGCACAAATTTTCTAAAACTGAAATTCTTTTGGTTTTAAAGAGTGACGGAAGTTTTAAAATATTCGGTCGTAATATATAATATAAAGGAAAATCATTACTTATTTCTTCACTACTGCATAGTTTGCATTTTCGTGCGTTCTTGTCTGTGTGAAACCACTTAAAAAGGTACTATAAGCACTAAATGGCTTAGCGTTCTGAACTTACAAAAGATAAAAGCGTCTCGGTCTTTTGAAATGTTAAAATAATTCTAAACAACATGGTTTTCTTTGAATAATCTATATGTTAAACATTTTGGTGGGTTTTGCAGAGATGAATACTAAGACTGCTTAAATTAATCCATCAATATTAATTTCGTACTGGAAGTAAGAATTGTCCACCCTGACTTTCAAATATATTTGAAAACCTACAACTGTAAAGTAATTCGGATATATATCCAGGCATGACTAAAATTATTAACAATAAAATGATAGTGAGACAACTTATATATACAAGACGATAACCCTCGGAAACGAAAAAAGCTTCCTTTTAGTAGGTTTCCCTCATTCACCAATAGTGACAAGAAAAAAAAAAGCAAAACTGAAGAAAGATAAACCTTGGTTCAATTTGGATTGCAGAAATGCTAGAAGAAAAGCAAACCCAAAAGAAAGTTGACCAAAATAGATCTTTGGAGAATCTAGAACTTAAAAAGAAGACTGAAAAGGCGTACAAGAATACTTTAAATAAAAGCATTAGAAAGTATATGAAAGATATGAGAAAGACGATGAAAAACTTGAAGAGTAAAAAAAGAGGGAATATTTTAAACAAAGGGCACAAACTAAACCAACAAAATATACCAATCGAAATACTTCGTGTTTTCTTTAAAAATGTGAATTCTTCTGATGACGCCGATGTTACCCGGACCAACACTAACCGATAATAATGTTACAAATACTATCATTAAGGGAAGTATTACTACTGATGAAATCTTAAGGTATATTTCTAAGTTAAAAAATAGAAAGCTAGTGTGATGATTCTATTATAAATTAGTACATCAAAGGTACAGCAGACATTATGATACCTGATTATGTTAGGGTTTTCAATTTGATTTTTGATACTGGTATTATTCTTGACGTGTGGCTTTCTGGTAATATTCATCCAGTTTATGCATGCATACCTGGAGACGCTTACCTTATCTTGTCATGATAAACTTTTTTCATCAATATATTTTTCTTTTTGGTTACTTAGGGCAGAACCGTTCGGTGTCTGGAGATTGGAGAAATTTTTTTACCATTACCTCTTTTCGGACAAATTCGGACCAGAATTTTTTTCACTACCGAATAGATCTGAATTTTTTATAAAACCACCGATTATTTTCGGCTTACTTTTGTTTTGAGGCAAGATTTTTTTTTCATTGCAGATCCGAATTGTCAGTTTCAAAAACTTTTTTTTTAATTGTCAATTTTGATACGTCTCATTTACTCTGTTGTCGCTTACTTCACTTTTATATTTGATTAGTTTCAGTGTTTACATCCAAATGAATTATATTTACTATTTTATTATATCAGTTTTTAAGCATGATCTGTATTATATTTTCCAAGCTACAAAATAGACTAATATTTAATAGAAGATTGAAAATTGATATACTTCTGTACATCCAAGGGAAAGACTTCCTAAATTTCCCAGGCGTTTGCGTGATTTTGACGAACAAGTCAGGCCCACAACAGCAAAAATGACCAAGAACAGGATATTTCTAACTATTTGGTTTCATTTAGCAGACCGACTGTCCTACTACCATCCAAAAGGATGCTGAAGCAAGACTCTCTGACTTAAACTACAAAATCGGAGACAATTTTAAAACCCTTTCCACAAATATGAAATTAGCAGCGAAAGCATTTTCTTGAAAGTATTAAGCAACAATTAAAAGAATCTGCAGACTATAGAGTATTTGTATATTTTAACTTTATGCATTGTGTTGAACTAATAAGTTACCACTGTTCATTGCTTCTGACCAAATTCATAGCAGCTTATCGTTGGATCATGCATTACAAAAGACAACTAATCGTGAGGAAATATGAAAGACAGTGATCGTTTTTTATGCGTGCATCCAAAACATTTATATCCTTTTCAGTTCTCAATCTTGGAGACAGGAAACCTTCGAAAAAGGGATTGATACAGAGCACTATACACGATAAATATCCTGTCATAGATGAATACCTAAACACCAAGAAATCTGTACAACTAATCCCTGTCGAGGCTGAAAACTGTGTAAAAGAGAGAATGTTCTGAAGATTTTTTGTTATTATTTTTCATAGATAAAACACTCGCGTTATTTTCTCCGCACCAGATTCAAAGTGAAATAAGAAATGACCATTTTTATGTGTTAAAATTATTTTGGTTGATAAAATCATTACATTAAGCAGTCGTTGTTGTCATGAAGCATGTAACGGCTAATAATTAAAAATGTAATTTCCTTTACTAACTTTAAAATCGTCAAATATCAGTGTTTTAGATCAAATAAATTGCCAAGTGACATCATAAAAAAGTTTTGTTATACCCATATACCTTAAGATTTATGATGTGTCTTTTGAAGACAATTATAGCTGATAAAGTTAAGTAATTGTTTACCATTAGCCCACAAAAGTATGACATTTGCTGTATCTGTTTTATATCGCAATAAAGTAAACTACACAAATTCGGGTGTCATAATTATCACAATTTCAATGTCATCGTTTAATAAACTCAAGACTGCATTGTTTCTTCTTCGGTTACATACTGGGTGTGATTTTTGTTAATTTATTAGTCTGGTAAAAATTACTGCAAAATTTAATTTGACATGATAATGAAGTATTACCTGTTCGTCAAATTAAATTTTTTGTCAAATCCAAAGCAGAAAAAATATACATGTATTGGTAACATTCTGATAATAACACTCAATTCGGATTGTAATTGCATTAGCATTAGAATCTACCACAGTTCAATCACGTTGTATTTAATAGTTATCTTTGTTTCGATTTCAAGTTGAGCTGTTGTCACTGCAGAATGTAGGGTATTATATCATGAAGTGTACATGACAAAAACAGACCAAATGAAACAGAGAGTTTATCTTGAAACAGTAGCTTTATAGTGACAGAAAGAAAGCTTAGGGGACAGGGAAATTAGTGGAATATACACCTGGCTCCTCTGTTTGACTATGTTATCACCTCGTCAAACAGGCAAGCCAGGAGTATATCCATTACTTATTTCTGGCGGGAATCTAAATACTGAGTTTATATAATGCTTCCATCTTTCGTAATGCAAAGCATTTTAGAAATATTCTTATATCTTTTAAACTGTAAGTCAAAAAGCATCTGTCTATTAATTCAAAACTATTTATTTTTAACAGAAAACAATCATATTATTTAAGATAAACTACGATATCTCTTTAACTGATAATTTTATTATAGTACCCATGTAATTCTCTCTCAGATAAAATGATTTAATGTTCATACCATAGCTCTTTATTAGCTTTAGACGTTAATTAATTGTAACGCATAATTAACGCATTGGAGAACGCATAATGTAAGTGTAGTAATTATTAATAATTATACCTTTTACACATCACATTAAATTCATTGTTGTAAGTACATAAACAATGAAAAAACTTACCCGCTGAAGTTTTGCGAAAGGTATATCCGTTTTACTGAAAATCAGGTTTCAGAAAACATGGAAAAAGAATATTATTTTGACATTGGATAGCATTATATTTTTGAAAAGTTACTATCAATGTTTTAACCAATCTCTATGATGCTATGATAAAATGTCACAAATAGTTTTGTGTTGATATGAATAAAGTGGGTTCT
>JAOXYJ010156484.1:0-10785 GCA_028566555.1 Lithophaga nigra
CGGATGCAAAAGCTGATTTTTGTCCTTTAAATTTACTTCCAAATTAGCGGAAATGTCGTCTGTGATTGCGCAGGGCATGAAGGCAGGTAAATTGTGGATTCTACCTTCTCAAAATTTTGATTTTGTCTGATTAAAATCGACGTTACAAACGGTATTTCATGAGAATGTAATATATAAGTTAAAAGGCTGGGCCTAACATTTAACTTTGAACTTGGCTGATACTATTATTTTTAATGTAGATTAGTTAAATTAATCAAAATTAAGTTGTTTGAAATGAATTCAAAACATTTAGATATAATTAATCATAATTAGTGCGTTTATCACAAGAATTAACTTATTTTCCCAAATTTAATGTTGAGTATCATCGATTGTCATATGAAAGGAAACCACGCCCAGTCAGATTATGGTAAAGACAATAATACAGTGTCCAACGAAATTCATACCAGCAAGTATTGGCAGGTGATACGCTCATAGATTGATAATTAGTAGGAGAGAGCACTTTACTACTCTAGATAACACTATAGAGGACCGGATCATGTTTTAGTTTAACATGATTTGTGGCATACAAATCAACAAGAGGGTGTCGATGAATTTACGTTGAAGGAGCAGAAATCAAGACAAAAGCAGCAACCGAGTCCTGAAATAGATCATCTGAATAAGTTTTCCAAAAACCACGCGTTCAACCGGACCCGAGGTTCCGGAAGTTTTAAGAGTCTCTAATTCAATATCTCAGTAGGAAATTCAGATTCTCGGAGTGCCACACGTTAGAAGAAAAAATCAGAACCTCCGAAATTTTCATATAGGAGTTTTGGCCATTAAACAACCTTCATCATTCTAATTTCTTTGTCAGTTTTTCTCCCTTACAAAGTCTTTTAACACTCTCATGTCGTATTGGTTGCTGGTTTTATATTTGCACTGCGTTGATCCAACTTATTTCATCGACATTTAGGCTGCCTTATCTCTCCTCACTGGCATTGTAAATATACGCTATGACCTAATAAACTGTTGATCGAGCCCACGTGTTATTAATTCCCAAGAAAATTGCCTGAAATTTGGTACAGTCTCACGGGAAAGGAGACGTTTGGTATAGTTTTCGTTGCAAGGTGTAGCCTCCTGCCATCAAGAATAGAATCGCATTGTTCATATTTAGTGCATAATAAATTACCAATCAAAATTTCTGTTTCTACATCCGATATAATAAATACGAATAGGAACAATTTATAATAAGTTTTTATGTTAGAGAGCTGTATCTAGAATCAGATTTTGGGCTGCAAAATTATATTACCCCAATCTAAAGTCCTAGATCTTGCCCAGAATATGTACATAAACTGGCTGGCTATTGCTAAATACAAAGTTATTGTTATTGTTTTTATCTTAATTCATTTCAGGGAAAGGAAAAAAACATTTAATTTTTAATAGCATAAAAATCCATTTGGCTATATTTGTATATCCCTACTACAATCTAGAGCAGGCTAAAAATCTTGAAAACAGCCAGGTACTTAGACAGTCCACTCAATCACTTTCAGCTGAGTATCAGCTATATGATGTGACATCTATTACAACCTTTCAATTATGATACAAGTTATAGATATGAAATGAAATGTAATAAATAGACTTTTGACCTGGTAATGGTGATTCTAATGCAGAGATAATATTGCACGACACAAAAAGCATGGGAGAAAGTGACTTGAACAATCCAGTCCTTAAAATGCACTGATCTCATATATCCAGATTAATGACGTTGAATCATTCTAGGCAGGGTTACATTACATCTCTATTTTCGTTCAATATACAAGTATTTTGTAACCTTTTTCCATTAACGGCAATGGTTACCTTAATATTAAATTAAAATGACATCGATATTTTACACAATTAATGATCAAAGTATCAATGATCACATACAGAATACTATGCTTTTTGGGATTCAAGTAACATAACTCATTTCAAGCAGAAATTAGAGAATTACCCAGATTGATCAATCTTATATCCAGAGGATCAGACAAGAACATTAGGACTAAAGAATCAAACACAAACACAAAGAAAGAAGCAAACACAGACCCAAAATAAAAATATGAACGGATGGTCCCTATGTAGAGTTTCTTCATTGGGCGTTGATTGGTCAACTTACATTGGCTTCCATTGGCGGTGCTTGTTTCTGATTGGCTGATTTTCAAAATTCTTCTCCTCTGAAGCTGCCACGCCAAACGTTTTGAAACTTTTTTAAGAATGGTGACTCCTCTATAAAGATATCTTATGTCTTACTGGTTAAGTGGCTGGCAGCATCCTCAAGGCCAAAATCTCTGTGTGAAAGCAAAAATTGACTGAAATTTAAACTGTTTGATTTCGAGTGTTTTGCAGTTTAGACATAAATAAGCAGAACACTGTATGTAATGTAGTTTTCCTTTAAACTTTACTATGTAGAGGTCCTAAAATTGCACATGTAAGCCAAATGAGCGATACAGACTCAGATGAGCCTATAGTTTAAAAGATTTTGAGATTTAATTTAACAATTACATGTAGAGCGTAGATTACAATCAAAATTAAATGATCGCCAATTCAGCACTGCATTTCGAAAATTCACCTGTTAAAACTGAATGTAATTTTTAGTATTTTGTAATTTCATATTTCATGTACCCGTAGTCAGTTCTTCGTGTTTATCGAAATATAAATTCGTGACAAACGAGGACTAAGTCTTAGCGTATGTATATGCAAGTTAATCTCATAATAAAACATTTAACAGAATTAAGTCTCTCTGGATTAAACAGCATGAAATTATGTAATATCTCTTTAGCAACTATGTTCAGATTCATTCTGTAGAATTCCTCAGATTAAGTTGACACTGTCTATCATTAAGTAATGGTTTAAGGACGATGGTAAGTGTTTATTACCATTAGCCGAGATACTGAGGTTTCCGTTCCGAGTGGGAGGGAGGTTTTTTCTCGTTTCAAATGAGTAAATTGCAGACACGAAGTTTACTAAATGCCTTACAATTGCATATCTGCAAATGAAAATTGAAGGAAAACCTCCTCAAACTGTGAATGGTGGTTACGCATTTTTCTTAGAAAACAGTAACTGATGTAAATTAAATCAAAACATGTAACATGAAATCAACACAAATTCTCAGAAGTCTGAATTTACCATTTTTAGCTCACCTGGTCGAAAAACCATTGTCTTTTTTTTTTAATTTCGTTTCGATAAGAAATTCAACATGATTGCCAGAGCCAATAGTGTTTTGATTGGCTGAAAATTTAAAAATCTTGTTAGAAACTACACTACCGATGGAATTGTTTTATGGTGTGAATGATCCTTGGGTGTCAATGCGAAGTCCAAGATGGCCGCCAGCCCGGGTCAAAGTTTAATAAATACACTTGACGATATTCTTCGAAGACTAAAACAGTTGATTAATTGATGATTGGATGGTCGTTTTACGCCGGATTCAGCACTTTTTCATCTCTCTCGTGGCGTACAATTTTTTATTCGGAGGGAAAGCCGGAGTACCTGGTGAGAACTCCCATCTTCGGCAGGAAAAGTGGCAATCCTTCTTAATTCGAGCACACAACCAAGGCTCGAACTCACAACCCCAGTGTTGACGCGCCGATGATCAATAGTAGATGGGACCAACTACCTAGATCACACTCGGCCACTTAGGACACCTACGATAGTTGAAGCTAATGTATCTACAAATGTTCATTGGAAGGTTCTTTACTAAAACTTTTTTTAATGCCGATCGGACTTCCAAGATGGCAGGTATCGTGGAACATACTTGAACATTGGATCCTATAGGAAATACCCTTGAAGATCTTGTACAGCTAAACATATCCATAAATGTTCATTGTAAGGTCCTTTACCAAAACTGTGTTCTTACTGGTGATGGGATTTCCAAGACGACCACCACCGTAGAATAGTTTAACATTGAACCCTATGGGAAATACACTTGAAGATATTCGTGGAAACGACAACTTCAGTTGGAGCTAAACATATCCATAATTTTTATTGGAAAGTACTTTACCAGAACTATGTTTTTGATGCCGATTGAATTTCCAAGACGGCCACTACAGTAGAACATAGTTTTACATTGTACCCTATGGGAAATACACTAGCTTGTAGATCTTCTTTTTGGAAACGACTACGACAGTTGAAGCTAAACATATCAATAAATGTTCATTGGAAGATCCTTTACAGAACTGTTTTTGATGCCAATCGGTATTCCAAGATGGTTTAACTCTGGACCCTATTGGAAATACACTTGAAGATCTTCTGTGATACGACTCTGACAGTTAAAGCTAAACGTATCAATAAATGTTCAGTGGAATGTCTATTACCAAAACTGCTTTTTTTTTATGCCGCCACCATGGAACATACTTTAACACTTGATCCTTGAAGATCTGTTTGGAAATGACTACGTCAGTTAAAGGTAAACATCTCCATAAATGTTCATTGGAAGGTTCTTGACCAGGACTGTGTTTCTGATGCGATCGGATTTCAAAGACGGTCACAAACGTGGAACATAGTTTAGCAATGAACTCTACGGGAACTACATTTGAAGATCTTTGAAATAACTACAACAGATGAAGCTTTACCAAAACTGTTTTTGATGCCATTCGGAAATCATAGATGGCCGCCATCGTGAACATAGTTTGACTGTGTCTTGATATTACTTATGTTGGAATTTGTGTTTTCTGTTTCATGAAATTCAGATTGGTATCAGGAAAGTTTCGTTATAGAGTTAAGTTTGTAGGTTTATCTGGTGGTAGAATATACCAGGCGATGACAGATTTGGACGACAGAAAACCTATAAACATACTTTCTATGACTTAAATGCAGTTGTTTGTTAATGAATTTTATTTATCTTATCATCTCACTTGAATAATAAAATCATTTTCAAACCATGAACAAAACAATTTCCTCTACGTAAAGACCTAGCGCTAAAGAGATGCATTTCACTTTAATGTTTATCAATTTTTATCAAAGTAAAACTCAAAGTATTTCTTCAGTTTTAGGAAAATAAAGAAAGAAAAACAGTATTTACTGAGAAACGGTTTTCCGCAAACCATATGGTGCCTTATTTATAGCTCTTCTAAAAATGTGTGAAAATTTTCAAACGTTTGAAAATTATCCAAGATTCAAACTTTTATTATTCAGTATGTTACATGAAACCGACAGTGAAAGTATAAATCTAACATGTATAAAGTGCATTCTACATGTCTGTCCTTTTACAAATAAAATTGAAATAAAGTAATTACAAACTAGGAATAATTCTCGGATATTTTGAGATTTGAAAAGCTTTAAACAAGACTTTAACCATCATATAGGTATTAAATTACTGCTATTATACCTTTGATGTATTTCCTCTATAGAAAATTACTCCCATAAAAAGTGACTATTTCCCTGGCGCAAAAAAAAAAAGAAAAAAGAAAAACTATTTCCCTCGGCTCATGTTCAATCGTCGATAGCGAACTTTTGCAAGGAATTGAATTGATTGATTAATTAAATGGTTGTTTTAAGCCACTTTCAGCAGTTTGTCAGGTATCTCGTGACATCCAGTTTTTATTGGGGGAGGAAGCCGGAGTACCTCGGTAAGAACCCCGACCTTCGGCAGGAAAACTGGACATCCTTGTCAATTAAGGTTGGAATCGAGCACACCTCGTCACGACCAAGGTGACGACCACCATCAACTACCTAGACCACTCGGCCACCGAGGCCCCTTTCGTAAGTAAATGTTCTATTGATATTACTTGCATTTTGACGTTCGTATATCTTAACAAGGCAGATATGTTAATTATTATTGGAAGCTCGATATTTTTAAAATTTAGATGATACTTTAAATTTTCATTTTAAAAAAAGTTAATTTGTATATTACATTCAAACAATGTGGAAAAAATTGTTAGTAATAAATCAAATCAAATTGAAATAACCAATTCCGAAGAAATCCCTTCGTCACGTATATTTCGTCATGTTAGAAGGGAGCAGTATTTTGCAGTTTAGCCTGTGAAAGTTAGCAAATTATAATTGTACAATAATTTTTCACAATACTGCTGTCAATACATTTCTTTCCTCTCCTCGAATTCTAGATAAAAATTCGAGTAATTTAAGATTTGTCGAAGACAAAAAAATTTTCTTGTAATCTCTCCAAAACTAATATGATTTAAGAGAACATCTTTTTGTGATGACTTAATCTGGAGAATTCGTGATATTTCATACGAGCACGAATTCGCTGCAACGACAAAAATAATTAATTTAAAAAAATGAAAGCAAGCGAGCGGTAAACAAGCCATCAAAATTCATTATCCGTTTCCTAAAGATGACAGTGCCATGCGAACTCTCATCTTAAAACTCGTCTGTGTTACTAAATTTGAAGTTTAAAACGTGTAGTTACTGAATATATGACTTTCGTGAAATATGGCGCATAGCGTTCCAATGAACACATACACTGAAAGACGTTACTTTACCTTTATTTTATGATATCATGAAATAAACATAGGTCCAAAATAGCACCCGTGGCAAAGACTACATTAATTCTTTTAGAAAATGAAAGGAATACATTGTATTTTGAAATTCGTCAATTATTATTAATAATCAATTATTTGAAACGCGGTCTGTGTCATAAACATTTTTTTCAGTCAATGCATCAATATATATTCTTTTGTATTGAAAGGTGTAAGAAAACATTAAAAATTTAAGAATGTCGAGTAATACAAAAGATAAATAAGACAAAAACTGATTCAATTTGACTTTTGGAAGTTTTATTATAATAAAATTAGCACAAATATCAGGAGAACTCAGACCTCAAATATAACGCAGAAAGCAGGTGACGATATTTCTTGCATGGAATTTTGATGGAGATCCCAATGCATAATTATAGACACCAAATTAATGCCCTCTTATGTTGCGCTTGTATCTTATTATATTGCGTTTTTGTACCTTTTAAAATGTCAAATTCCACCATCCCAGTTCATGTTAACGGAATATAAACAAACGCTATCGTCCTCTACATGTTTTGTAATGTTTTAAACAATTAAAATCGTTGGACAAGCTTCATTCAATTAAATCTGTGACGATTCAATCATATAACAATAAAGACCCAAAGAATAAAGTTAAGTAGATGGTTACATAATAAAATAAATCCGGAAAATAACATTACAAAACTTTTCCTGAATTTCAAGAAATAACTACATGTAGATTGTAAGTAAGGCTTTCTAATTTCATGCCAATTTTTATAAGGAGTTTCGACCAAATTTCCAGTGTTTCGGTTGATTGGTTTGCGGTAAAAGTATTTCGTGGTATCAGTTTTGTTGTTTTGTGGGTTCTTATAGTTTCTATTAAGAGTTCAGCTTGATTTCAATGATCCACAATATTCATAAAAATAAATGCCAATGAAATGCAGTAGATTTTCATTTTTTCCCCGTTAATATGTCCAAACTGTTTTGATTATCACCCTCTGTATTTCCTGGCATTGAGAATGTATGCAGGTAACATGTAATTTAATAACTTGGGTAATGACATTTCAAAATTTTTCAATGTTGATTTATTTGGTATTTTACTGAAAATGGCTCATATAAAGAATACAATTTCAAATATCTCTTCTGTGAATGGCTCTATGAAAAAGGATAATTATCCCTATAGCGAAACAATTTTGGGTCAACAACAAATTTTATCATGATATCTTTACCTGACGGGCAAAAAAGTTGTTGAGGTCTATCATAATTTTCAGCAATTTTTTAGTATTGTGCCTACATGTATCAGACTTCTTAAGGAAGATGGCCCTGACAAGTTTCATGATGACCAGTGAAACACCTTGACCAAGAATAGATCTGGAAACAAACACATGAAGTGGATCTATATGAGCTCGAACCATCGGGCAGCGGCCGTTAGTCATCAAACCTCAATCATTCAGCTACTAATTCCCTTGAGAGAAGTTTGTTCTGAGATCACTCTTTAATTTCTTTAAAGTTTTTTGAAAAACGTGCTGACATAAAATGATAATGAATTAATTATGGCAATGATTACTTAGAAAATTCCACGAAAGTATTTTTTGACTTTCACCGGAAAAAAAGATGCACGTGTCATTAAAATCTATATCTTTCCTTGTGCGTTGTGAATCACATCTTCATGTTTTGAATGTCAGTAAATACTTACCTAAGCCTTAATCGAACTGACTAATACCATATATAATTGTTTCTGATTCCGTTACTTTTGCCGTTAAGAATGCTGGTGATACGGAGGTAACAAAAATATATAATAAAAGCTGATGGTAAAGTAATGTGTGTATCACTTAAAGATTACCATTGTTTCTGTGTACATGAAGAGAAGCAATGACTGGTAAGATATTTGTCTTTTATATTTTGAAAACAGTGAAAACAAGAAGGAAAAAAAAACAGTCTACCAGTTATAATTTATTGTGATATGTCGTACGGTGCAATTTCTAAGTTCGAAAAGGCAGTACAGATAAATTAAAAGCTTTCTGATGCTATTTGGTATTTTATTATAGAGTCAAATGTTTAATTCAAATAAAGGTGTGCAAGTTAATTTTTACTTTTTGTGTACTTTATACGTCTTCTAGACAAATATAGTAACCTGAAACACTGTTCTCGTATAAAGATTACTGGATACACGAATACGAAACGTTAATGCTCACTTTTGGTTACTTTTTAGCTCACCTGGTCCAAAGGAGCTATTGTCATCACTTGATCCGTCGTTGTCGTTAGCGTTTTCATATTTCAGTCTTCTTCTCTGGAAGCAAACTTGGCAGGAAAATTCCCTTGAAGAATCTCTACAAAATTATTGTTTACCGTGCCGATCGGAAATTCAAGATGGCTGCCAGGGCCAAAAATGTGTTCTGATTGGCCGAAATTTCAAAAATCTTCTTATCAGAAACCATGGGACCAATTAAACTATAACTAGGTAGGAGTGTTCCTTTGATGGTCCTCTACAAAGTTATTGGTTTTTACAGACCCGAAATCCAAGATGGCTGCCACCGAGTAACATACTTTAATATTGGACCCTATGGGGAATATTTTCAAAGGTCTTCTCAGAAAGTATAGATGCCAATGAAAATGTTTCATTGCAGAAATGTTCCTTGGATGGTCCTCTACACAGTTATTGTTTTTTTTTTGCCAATCCGACATCCAAGATGGCTGCCATTGAGGAACATAGTTTAACATTGGACATAGCTTTACATTAGACCGTATGGGGAATATTTTCAGGGGTCTTTTTCTCAGAAACCATAGATGCCAATGAAAATGTTTTACTGCAGAAATGTTCCTTTTATGGTCCTCTTGAAAGTTGATGTTTGTTTTGCCAATCGGTCATCCAAGATGGTTGCCACCGAGAAACATAGTTTAACATTTACCCTATGGGGAATATCTTCAGTTGAAAATGCACTAAACAGGTCTGTTTCAGAGAACTGAAGCAATTACATTGAAACTAGTCATGCAGATCAGAATTCAAGATAATTTCAGTTTCTCACAATTGGTCAGGTTATAACCAGGTGAGCGATACAGACTCAGGTGAGCCTCTAGTTTTGGGCACCCCTCTACTTTCAGAGTCTAGCTGGAACACTGTAAATTCACTGATATTCAAAGTTAAGAAATATATTTTTATATTTGTATGCAACTTACAATTTTTCTTGAGAGAACAATTGGAGGTTAAATTCTATCCATCACCATCATGAAAAAAGGGACTTGCCTTTGTTGTCATAAAGCAGTGATGAAAAAGAAATTTTATTTTAAATTATGTTTAACTAGAAAAGAGGAGTGGGCAAAACACATCAGTAGTTTTAACAGTAGGCATACTTTAAATCCAATGCTTTTGCTTTTTCATCTCTAACATGTCTAAAGTCTGTTTTGGTATCTATAAATAATGGATTTTTTGTTTATTTCTGGTTTTATTTCAGCAGTATTTTTACACAATAAAAACAAGAGTAATACCTAACTTAACCTAATTTCTATTTCAAATTTGATTGTGTTAATTTCAAGAAAACATAGTTTAAAATTTTCATCATTATATTTCAACGGTAAATATTTCCATCTTGATTTATATTTATGGCACATACAGTAGAATTTTCCCAGAAAGGGTTGTCAATATACACCTAGCATAATCATTCAACCGTATATCACCATACCTGTCAGTGTTAACTTTAAAGGCGATTCAGGTACACCGGGTATCTGGAACGAGTGCACCATCAATTGTCTAACCAAGCACCCCTTTCAGTGGATTTACCTAAAAGATTGTCATTTGATTACTGTAGACGAAAAAATAAAATTTTCATACTGTGAAGAGCATTAACTATGCAATAAATACTAAAACATATTTAGGAAAAAAGCTTGGTATAACCACTTAGAATCTATAAAACCTACGAGAAATAAGGAGCGGATTTTCCATTTTTTATAGCATAGCAAATGGACTTTAACATTTTTGGCTCCTTTTCCTGAAAATTGGCAACAAAATTTGGTAGTTAGCGATTTTTTTGGCGACAGAATTTTTGGAGCCACAGCAATCTCTGATAACCTGTAATTGGCCTATTACTTGACAAATATAAGGTGTTGAATATATTTTTTGATATTATGCTAGTAGCATAATATCATCTCCCGGTACCCTAGTTGTCACTGTCAGTGATATTTTGTATTGAATTCTGGTTCACTGTATGATGTTGACTGATGTTTGTTTATGACGTCATGTTATCTCTAGATTACATGCCAAAATTTCACTATTTAAAATCTGATAGAAATGCTCCGTTTTCTCCATTGTAGAAGATTTTATCGTTGCAGGATAAAAAAACAACATATG